>JAVKPL010006388.1:0-25762 GCA_032173675.1 Gastrolobium villosum
TCTTATCTCAATAATAATAATAATAATGGATCTGTTTGATTCCTGTTTTTAAAAATAGTTTTCTAGTTTTTAGAAAAAAACAAAAAACAAAAAAACTCGTTTGGTAAGCCGATTTTGTAAAAAAAAAGTTTTAAAAACTGTAACTATTTTTTTGTTTTTATAATTAAATTTAGAGAACATGTCTGAGTTGTTTTTGTTTTCTTTTTTGATTTTTAACTTTCAAAACAAACAAAAAAAAAACACAAAAAACAACTGTTTTCATAATTATTCTACAAAACATTTTTAAGAACAAAAAAACCAAAACACAATCAAACAAGCCCAATATTTTTATCTTTTTATTTCATTTTTAAGTCCTCTATATCAACGTTATACAGGTCATATTATTTTATTCTTAATTTATAATTTTCAAAAAAATTCATATATATATATATATATATATATATATATATATATATATATATGGGGAAAATATTTTTGCAACCACTTTAGATAAGGTTGTCTACAGCTACCCATTTTTAAATAAGTACGACCGGTCGTACATTAAAAGTGCATTTTCTCTCTCCGCCACATCAGCCGACAGTGTCTGAGGAGAGAGAGAAAAAGAGCAATTTTATTGTTATAACTAAGTACGACCGGTCTACTTAGTTAAAAGAGGTAGCTGTAGATTACTTTATCTAAAGTGGCTGTAGAAGTACTTTTTCCATATATATATATATATATGTATATATATATATATGTATATATATATATATAGATATATATATATTCCCCCCTTTATATTGACATGGAATAGAAATCACGGAATATATATATATATATATATATATATATATATATATATATATATATATATATATATATAGGATTTTCGTTTTGTCCTTTAACATGAAACAACAAAGTTTCCTACACACACAATATTTTGTGGGGCCCACACTTTTTAAAACAAAATAAATAAATAAAAATTAAAGCACGCAAAATGAATCTCTATAACATTACACAATCACTTTTCCTACAACATAACTCTTATAAAACCCATATATATATATCCTCACAACTCATCAACTATCCTGAGAAGCAATTAGGGTGTGTTTGGTAGGTGTATTTTTTTTAGAATCCTGGAAAAGCTCATTTGGGATTTCAATTAACCTGCGTTTGGTAGAGGTGTCGCAAAATCAGCAACATTAGAATAAGTATATATAACAATCAACCAAACAGTTACATGAGTTAATATTTAACAAACAAACAAATATAGAATAAGTATACTTGAGTTAATATTCCCGGTAATATTTTGACCTACTAAACAGTTTTTTTATTACATTCCCGAAAAATTCACTTTCTCAGTATATTCTTGCTAATCATGATTTCCAGACATAATTTTTTTTTCCTCTACCAAATTCTCCCTTAGGGGGTGTTTGGTTAAGGGATTTGTAAGAGATAGATAGGAAAATGATAAATGGGCATATTAGTTAACCATGTTTGCTTCACGGTTTTGAAAACACTTACCCACCTAAGTGAGTTTCCTACATAACCAAGATACCATGTTTTCTCTCCATTTAGCCGGCTAAATGTATCCCATGGGCAGTGTGGTATTCATGAAAAGTTGCCTCATTGCTCAGTATGGATTCTAAGCAAAAGACAACGCTACCCTCACTTTGCCCGCGAAAAGAACCAGATTGCTGAAGGGATGACTTATCTTCACACAGAACTTGCTTCCTCAAATCTACCCCATGGAAATCTCAAGTCTAGCAATGTTCTTCTTGGACCAGATTATGAACCAATGCTTGTAGATTACGGGTAGATATAAAAGCAATGTTCTGCTTGTAGATTACGAACCAATGTTCTGCTTGTAAAATTTATATTGACATTAAATTCTATGTCAATATAAAAGCAATCAAACACAAAAAAGACAAGCATATATGTAGGAAGGATTAGCTTTCTTTACCCAGAGTTTTTATCAAAGAACTATTAATTAGACCAGTTCTGCATGTTAGAAATATAGGAAGAAACCATCTTCAACTACCGTCAAAGGAGTCTCTTCAGGAAACATTGGCTTTGGTCCATGGCCCAATGAGAATAGTTCCAAACAGACCTACTTATGATAGAATTTACCCAGTAAGAACTACTCAATCCCACTAAGAAAAGGGTCGAGGGAGAAAACTTTTAATTATATCCCATTGACCCTTACGATAAGCCTATTTGCATCTTTGGCTCAACAAGAGATAATACTAATATAACAAGTGGATTCCATTTTTTACGCCGCACAAGAAATATTCATCAAATAATTGAAAGCAAGTCTCTTATAATAATTGGAAATGCAAACTACGTTATTGGAGGAGAAATCTTTGATGAGGATAGCTGGCCTAGTTTAAGATTATATAATCTAAAGAACCTTGGGATACACCACCCAAAAGTTAGCTTAAAGGGGGTGCCTAGTGGCGTAGCCATTTAGTCCCTAGATGAGGCCTTGGCCCCTGCTAACTTTTAAAAAAAGAATTATTATTATATATATTTATATAATTAATTATTATTTGGCCCCTTCTAAAGTTAAAATTTAGCCCCATCTATGTTCTTTGTTCTCATTGGAATTGGAAACCCCATCGATGTCTTCGTGTCTGCTCGCGTTTCTCTCAAAGTTGGCCCCTTCTAAAGATAAATTGGTGCTTTTTTATTCTGAAATTTTTCTAGTTTTCTTGTGATTGATTTTATTTTGAGAAGATTTGCTTGTTAGAGTGGAGTGCCTTTGAGTGTTTTGTTCTTTAGTATTTCCTTAAATATTTGAATATGTATCGTTTTTATATACTCTCTCTTGACAAATTATGAAGTTATGCAGCATCTCCATGGCTTTTTTTCATAGCGACAAAGCATATTGCATTTCACGTCGTTGCTCTTTAAAACAAAATGTTATTTTTTTTTCTTTCTCACAATAATTATTTTATAAATAATTAGAAAATTGCAAGCAATTACTTAATACTTATACGATACAACCTGCAGTTGTATAAATTAATTCATGATAACTTAGTGACTTACATCACCTTTATTTTAATATCAAGAAAAAGTAAAAAATATAAATTGTAAAGATATATGCAACTTAGTGTAATGGTATTGGTTTATGATTCTCAAAGACCAGTGTAAGGGTCCCTCATATATGAAATAAATAAATAATAACTTTCATTTCAAACATACCCCAATGAATCTCACTAAAAAAATCATGCCAAACTCTTAATTATTTTTGGTGACTTTTGTTTAGACTAATGTAAAGCTGCTAAATTCCTTATTTTAGAATCTTCTTGCTTTCTTTCATGCTAATATGAATATAACACTAGCATGAAACATAGAAACTTTTTTTAAATCACAGCTGCAACTGATTCTTTGATGCTGAGAAGACACCTCGATCTACGTACATTATTTAGATTCTTATTTCTTTTGATAAATTTTAAGCTATTTTTTTCTTGGACTTTAATTGTTCTACACCTCCTCTTTTGCAAATAGTAATTCAAATTCAAAGGGTAGGTCAGGTTCAACTAAAATTGCTTGGGTTGCTTCTGGTGCAGTGTTGACATTATTTAGTAAATAATTTAGATAAATATGCTAGAATTCATGGTAAATTTTTTTCTAATAAATTTGTGTAATTACGATAAATATTTTGATACTTTGATGTATCAAATTTTTTGGCCCCAACTAAAATAAAAGCTTGGCTCCGCCACTGGTGGTGCCCAAGCCTTATAAAATTAGTTACACATATAACCAATGTGGGAAAACTAAATATCTCAACACGCCCCCTCACGCAAGGGGGCTCTGGGCTTGAAGCGTGTGAAGATCTCTAATACCATGTGAAGAACCTTGGGATACACCACCCAAAAGCTAGCTCAAAGGGTGGGAGTGCCCAAGGCCTTATAAATTTCACATTAGTTGCACATATAACCAATATGGGACTATATATTTCTAACATATAATAATGAATCGAAGAATCTAACCGAAAAAATAAAATGTTAGGAGACTTCAATTGGCCAAGTCCTTCATACATATCCAAGTCCAACGAATTGATGCCGTACAGACTCAATATACTTATTCAGTCGTTTTTTGCAAATTTATTATATATTACCAGTATTTTTAGCAGCTTGTGTTATTGGTGGGGAAACAAAGTCTACACCCAAACTCTTATGATACATCTTACATCATCTTTTGTGATATAGAAGCGAGTAACTAATTATATTCCTTTTTTTTTCTTTTTCTAATTTACAGAAGTTTAAGGACATGAATGCAAACTATTACATTTTAGGATTAATACGTGTCACAAGCTCAAGTGAGTGTTTATTGTAGAAACTGATTCTAATCCATACAAATAAAGTGCTCTAGTCTATCAAAAAATAAAAAAAAAGTGCTCTAATTTTTTGTTTTTTATTTAATTCCATGACCGAAATGACCCCTTTGAGGTGAGTCAGATATTTTGAATATTCTCATGACCTCGAGTGAAAAAACGGACCCGCACAGATATGAGACTAATATTGAATCGACGTGACAATTATTCAGTTTTGACTCCAATGATCCTCCTCTTCAGGATTTGAATCCATGCTTTTTAAGAGTTCATCTGTCTTGGGTCTCATATTGCTGCTTAAGCTAACATTTGAGGTTCCCTACTAAGTTTTTAATACAGTTGATTACCCAAGATTTGAACATGAGACTACTATTAAACTCGAACAACCTCATATTAATTGATCCACCTGTTTGATAAATAGTATCGTATGTTTTGTCTCCTAATAATGAAAACCACAATTTTTTCCCATAAGATAGCGCATGATTGGTAACGATAAATATTTTCCCATAACATCTATTTTCTTGATAAACGCTATTTTAGCTAAATTATATTATAAGATGTCTAGGATAAATGGGTAAATTTAATTATAATAATATACATTTATTAATTGAGAATATTTTTCTATTTTTTGTACATGTGAGGTTTTTAATCTAATTCAACCTAAAAATTCAAATATTATACAATCTAACAAATCACATTATACCCTTTTAGTAATTCAATTACTATAAAAAAGTGGATTTTTATATATTCATATATTAATAAAAATATATCTTTTTTTTTGTATGCAAAAATATATCATTTTTTCTGATAACATATTCAAGTGGTTAATTGGAAATGAAATTTAAATTTCATTCACACACTTCGTTCTCAAATCAAAATAAAATTTCAATTAACTGATGTTGTCAAATGTTCGTATGTTAATGCACTCTTACTCACCAACATAAAATGTTTTTAATAATTACAAAATAAATAAATTTCTTTGTCCACTCTAATTAAAGGGACCAGTTCCTTAAGCTCTACATGCCTTTTTTTAAAGATAAAAAAATAGAAAAATTTACTTCATATATCCTCTAGATTTGGTACAAATATTTCAAAGAAACAAAAATATGAGACAATATAACAAATCTTAGATTAAATTTTTTTTTTGGCTCCTTACAAGTAAATTTTATTTCCAGTTTGATCCCTCATGATTTTTATAAAATAAAAATGAGCTTTTTAATTTCAAAACAAAATTGTCATTTCGTATAGCAAAATATTACTTTGGTTTACCACACATATATTCTCTTTCACTTCGGTTGGTTGAATTTGCTTTATAAAAATCATAGTTTTTAAATCTCTTGAAATTTGTTTCTTAGTATAAAAAGTAACTTAAAAGAATTAAAGAATTAACAGCGAAACCCTAGCAGAGCGAAACCCTTTTTGCCGTCAAAATGTCATCGGAGGAGAAATCGGAATTAACACCGGAGGAAGCTGACAACGTCAAGCGAAGTACAAAGAAATATAAGGGTGGGGGGGACACTTTCAGTCACGAGCAGACAATGGTCCCTCGCGAGGAAGACTGGATGGATAAGAACATTTCCTTCAAGGAGATGTTGATGCGTCATAATGGGGAATGGGAGATGAACGATGCAGAAGAAAAAGAAGAAGAAGCGACTAGCGAAGCAGAGGATGAGACAAAAGAAAATAAGCCTGGCTCAAACGAAAACCCTAAATCGGAGGTGTTTTGGGAGATGGACAAAGATGGTAAGATCAATTTCAAGCTGTCGGATGAGTTCAAGAAGAAGGCGTGGAGACCTTGGAGGAAGTCAATTTTTGTGAAATTACTGGGAAAGAAGTTAGCTTTGCCAGTTATGAAGAAGAGGCTTGAGAATCTCTGGGCGAGGGAGGGCCAGATATATGTTACTGATGTTGAGAACGAGTTTTTCTTGGTAAGGTTTGTGGATCATAAGGATATGGATTATGCGCTTACTGCAAGTCCTTGGGTTCTATTTGATCATTATCTGACGATTAGGTCCTGGGAACCAGACTTTCAGCCATATTTTGCTTCGATTGGTAGAGTCATGGCGTGGGTAAGGTTACCGGGGTTTCCAGTTGAGTATGTTAATACTGATCTTTTGAGAGAAGTAGGTAATTGATTGGGCAAATTCATTAAAATTGATGCAGCCACAACATCTCTTGCTCGAGGCAAATTTGCTCGAATCTGTGTGGAACTGGATTTAAGCAATCCCCTACAAGCAGAATACAAAATTGATGGGAGGTTAAAGAAGGTGGAATACGAGGGACTTCATCTAGTGTGCTTTTGTTGTGGGAAATATGGTCATCGTTCAGAGAATTGCCCCAATAGGATGTCCCAAGTGATTGTTCTACTGGAAGAAAAAAATGACAATCAAGGTAGTGAGGGAAATCCTACTAAGATCCCTGAGAGTCAGAAGGAAAAGGAGGAAGAAAAATTTGGGCCTTGGATGCTAGTTAATAAGAATAGGAAGGCTAACAGAGGTGCTTAAAAGGACAAAGCTAATTTGTCTACCAGTAGAGAGAAGGTTGTTAGCAAGTCAAAATTTCAGGCTCTTGTTCATGAGGAGAAGCGGGAAGAGGGGCTGGAGAAAGTAGAAGGGGAGGAGATGATTCAGTCTCAGGTGGTGAGACCCATTGGCCATAGTAATAGTGAGAAAAGAACCATTAGTACAAAGGGAAGTGAAGAAGGACTTATTACCAAAAATGTGATTCGAAGCCCCAGAATCAAGAGTCCAAGGGCTTATAGAGTGCAACTGAGAGATTCCAGCAAAAGAATTACCAGTAGGAGCAATGGATGTAGTAGGACCTGATGGTTGCTTCTCAGACTTATTACCAGCCGGAGACCCAGAAACATTAGAGACAGGAGAGTCCATAATCAGGAGTAGAAAAAAATCAAAAAGACCGATCACACAACTAACCGGAAGAAGAGGGATCTGTGCGTCAACACAAAACGAAGTCCAAACGCAAAAGCAGGACCAGATCCAGAACCTTCACAGGGAGACGAGGAGAACGCAACCAGCCGCGGCAGGAAAAGAGGCTCCAAGCGCCGCCTTGGTGGAGGAGAGTACCGGAACTTGCACGCGCGCGTGAGAAGTCCGTTGGAGGTGCGACCGGTGTCGTTGAGATCGTGCTTCCAAGACGAGCACACCGGTATGCGATTCGCCGGAAAACTCCACCGCACGGTGATGGTTGACGTAGACAGAAGCCGAAAAGTGGAAGAAAATGTACCGGAAACTGACAGCGAGACAGTTCCAGAAAAAATTTAAAAGACGATGAACACTGGGTTCACCGGAATTTTTTTTCAAAATTCCTTAGGCTCTTGATACCATGTAAAGAACCTTGGGATACACTATCCCAAAAGCTAGCTCCAAGGGTGGGAATGCCCAAGGCCTTATAAACTCCACATTAGTTGCTCATACAACTAATGTGAGATTATATATCTCAACACAGTCCTTCCCAAAAAGATGAAAGTAATTGAAGTAAAAACAAATTTCTCCATGTAAGGAAACACGTCCAGCGAAAGTGGACCTCGTGTGGAACCTCCATATTATTAAATATGTGAAGATATACATCTCGCATTATTTTTTGGGAGAAGTTCAACAATGTCTCCTAGTTTACTCCAAAATTATTTATACTCCTATATTTTTTTTTATCACATATAATTTCATGCTTTGTAAAAGAATATATATTTTTATCACATATGCTGTAATGTTTTACTTTTTACAAATCATATAGACATATATGATAAAAGAATTATAGAAATATAAATGATTATGAAGTAAAAGAACATTTGTGAACTTTTCCCTTATTTTTTTTATGGAATGAAGTGAATAAACTTTGATGGATCACGCCATTTATCTCGCATGATGAATGACCGTGATGAATATTAGCGTGCTTTGGGCTATTTATCTCGCATGTCGTGAGTAAGTTGAACTAGTTATGGATACGATGCGATCACATGTTATATAAAACCAGTGCTTCAACGACAAATATACTATAACATATGTAAAACTTCAATGATTCGAATATTTTAAGTAATATTTGGTAAAGGTGTTAAAACGAAATATACTATAATATATGGGTTTTATTTTATACTGTTCGTGACAAATGCTACCTTACTGTGTCGTTGTTGGTCAATTTCAGATAAACAAAGGCTAGAGGACAAAAGCAAGTTGCAAGCGTGGTAGGTAACGAACGAAAGGTGAGGAGGAATGGCCTGTCCCAACTTGTATTTAAATGACCAATCTTTCAGATTAACAACGTGATTCTAACAATTTTACATCTAAAAATGGCAGAATCTTCATCCACTAACAGCAGTCTCAGGTTAGCTGGCAAAGTTGCCATAGTAACCGGAGGTGCCAGTGGCATCGGCGAAGCGACGGTGCGTGTCTTTGCCGACCAAGGCGCGCGTATGGTGGTGATTGCTGATATCCAAGACGAGCTGGGCAATCAAGTGGTTGCATCCGTAGGCACCCACAGGTGTACCTACGTCCACTGTGATGTGGCAGACGAAGATCAAGTCCAAAACCTCGTCAAATCAACTGTTAATGTTTACGGAAAACTCGACATCATGTTCAGCAACGCTGGTATCCTTAGTCCCTCCGATCAGACCGTGTCTGAACTCGACATGTCCCAATTTGACCGGTTATTCGCAGTCAACGTTCGTGGAATGGCGGCGTGTGTGAAACACGCGGCGCGTGCCATGGTGGAGAAGAGCGTGAGGGGAAGCATAGTGTGCACCGCGAGTGTCACTGGGACCCACGGTGGGGTTAAGTTGACGGACTATACAATGTCGAAGCACGCGGTGTTGGGGCTGATGCGTTCGGCGAGTGTGCAACTTGCAGTGCATGGGATAAGGGTCAACTGTGTTTCACCCACTGGGTTGGCAACACCGTTGACATGTAAAAATAAAGGGATGAGCGAGGAGATGGTGAGAGAGTTTTATGCACAAAACGCGAGGCTGCAAGGAGTGGTCCTCACGCCCAAACACGTGGCGGACGCAGTGTTGTTTCTGGTCTCTAATGAGTCGGAGTTTGTCAGTAGTCTTGATCTTAGGGTGGATGGTTGCTTTAATTACGGAAGATGATTCTTGCATATTATTTAGGAAAAAGTTCACCAATGTCCCCGTGGTTTGCTTCACAATCACTTATGCTCCTGTGGTTATTTTTTTATCACATATACCCCTGTAATTTGCAAAAGGTATTTTTTATCACATATGCTCCCGTGATTTTTTATATTTTACAAAGTACAGTGGCATATGTAATATAAAAAAAAAATCACAGGAGCATATATGATTCTGAAACAAACCATTGGGCATTGGTGAAATTTTCCCTATTATTTATTGGGCTTTAGTACGAGAGAAATTATGTTATCTCATGAGATAAATAAAGTGAGGTTCATCAATTTAAAAAAAAAAGCATACTTTTTTATGTGAGTGTAACATGAGAGAGATGAATCTCATGTAACATAAGAGTGTAATTTCCCTTATTTATTACTATTATTATTATTATTATGGTTTAATTTTTTTTTTTTGCAAAATATATTTATATGATACATTTGCTAAAAAATGAGTGAGTCCTATAATTTTTTCCTCTTTCTTTTCTTCATACAAGGATTTACTCACTTTTATATAAGTTTGACAGATAAGTATTTGTGCAGAAAAAACATAAATATTTATCCCTATTACTATTATTATTATTGTTGAGATAAAATATTATGCCTATTTTTTATAGGTCTATTATACTTGCTTTTTCTCAATATCATTTGATTACAATCTCGAAAGGAAAAGAGAAAAAAAAAAAAGTAAGATGAGAATGTGATATAACCGAATTGAAAAGAAATAAGTAAAATATACATAAAAAATAAATATAATATCCTATCTCGTTATTATTTAGTATCTACCGGGAGAATGTGTTTTTCTGTTTTGTTATCTAGATAATAAGCTAGGTAGGAATAATATAAAATAAAAGGGATATGTAAATGTCAACATATTCCAGTGCAATGTCATTAGTTTTCGTATTGGAAATAAAGGATTTGACGACTGAAATAAGAAACTTGCTGTGACAAAATATTAAAAAAAAAAAAAAAAAAAAAAAACAAAACAGATTTGTTTTGTTTTATTGTTATTGTTTTGGTATATACTCAATTAGGCCGAGGATCAAATGGGCGAATCTTGATATCGACTTGTCCCCAACCCGTTGACGTGGGTATTTGTCTTGCCTTATCAAGGAATAGTGACCAAAGTGTCATTTTTGACAAAAAAATTATCAAATTGTCATACCAATAATAAATTTTACCAAAATGACACGTGGTATATTTCGCTACATTGTGTAGCGAAATATGTGTGCAAATAATTTGTTACACAGTATAGTGAAATATGTCATGTCAGAACCAAAAAGTGTCATGTGTCAAATATTCTCACTTGGCATGTTTCGTTACATTGTGTAGTGAATTACTTGCAAACAAATTTCGCTACACAGTGTAGCGAAATATGTCACGTGATATTTTGGCAAAATTTACTATTGGCGTAGCAGTCTAGTAATTTTTTTTTGCCAACAGTGACAAAATGGTCACTATTCCCCTTATCAATCGGTCAATCCTTTCCCATTATCTGTGTTCGCTCTGCACAATCCTATCACACTCAAAGAATTAGGCTCTGTTTGATTAGTGTTTTTAAAATTTATTTGTTTTGTTTTCAGAACAAAAAAATTAAAAAACTCGTTTGGTAAGACCTATTTTGTAAAAAATGTTTTGAAAACTATGACTGCTTTTTTATTTTTAGAATCAAATTCAGAGAACATGTCTGAGTTGTTTTTGTTTTATGTTTTGGTTTTTAACTTTCAAAAAGAAAAAAATATAGAAAACAATGGTTTCCATAACTATTTTATAAAACAGTTATAAGAATAAAAAAACCAAAACACAATCAAATGAGCCCTTGCTATCTAGATGCACTATTCTCATAATTGTCACAGTACTCTCACATTCATCGTTATATACCTCGCATCCAAAGCTCTCAATTTCTCTCACTCTGAATGTGTCCCCATATTCGGCTATAATAAGGAACGGTTACTTTAGAATATGAGAAATATTACTCTCCTTTTATCTAAGATAACTTTTCTCATGCTCTCTTATTTCGGTTTTCACACTCCACTTTTTCTTTCTTTCTTTTTTCTTGTAATTATGGGACCCACCCATTTTATTTCTATAACATAAGATAACTATCTTATGTAAAAGGAGATTAATAAAGCCTTTAGAATATATATATATATACATATATAACCACGTTAGTTTAGGATTTTGATTTTCTCTATATCGGACATCTTCATCACGTTCTCAACATCAAAATACCAATATTCATCAATTGGGCTGTACATGTGTTGATAATTGTGAATTGCATCAATTCCCTCTTTTGAAAATCTTGTTTGAATATGTAAGTTAACATTTAATGATTGAAATAAGATTGCTGAATTTAAACACTTATGATTGATCAATTTTTTTTTAATTAAGTTATATCAAAAGATAAAGGGAATAGTATTTCTTTTTAAATGATACAACTTATCTTCTTTCACTCTCACAAAGAAGTGGGACCCACACTTTTATTTTTTTTTGTCAACTCTCTCTCTTCCTTTATCTATCTCCTTCTCTCTCTTAAAATGACACAATTTTACATCTTGTAAATGACACATTTTTCCCAAAGATAAATCTTCCCATCACTGCATGCAACTTCACCCATCAGACCTATAGGCTAATAGGCTAGTTTATGTTTACTTTTTTTTGTTATGCATATTTTATTTACTTCTTTTTATTTTTGGAAATTACTGGAAATAAATTACAACATAGAAGAGATCCTGAGGCTGCCAACGCCCCTCGGGTAGGGATGTGCATGGGTCGAACCGAACCGGTTTTTTTGAAAAACCGAACCGAATTGGTTTAAGTGGTTCGGTTCGAAAGTGGTTCGGTTCGGTCCAAAACTGGTTCGGTTCGGAAGTGGTTCGGTTCGGTTCGAAAGTGGTTCGGTTCGGTTCGGAACCGGTTCGGAAGTGGTTCGGAACCGGTTCGGGTCGACCCTCTTTTGAAAAGAAAAAAATTAAAAATTTTAAAAAATAAAGTTATAAAAATTAATTTGGTTTGGTTTGAAAATGGTTCGGTTCGGTTCGGAAACGGTTCGGTTCTTAAACCGGTTCGGTTCTTAAACCGGTTCTAAAAACCGGTTCGGTTCATGAACCGGTTCTTTAAAAACCGGTTCGGTTCATGAACTAATTTTTTAAAACCGGTTATTTTATGGAGCGGTTCGGTTCGGTTCATGGTTCGACCCACTTTTATGGTTATTTTGCACACCCCTACCCTCGGGTCCCTATTAAGCAAGGTAACACAATCCACAGGGATATCATGCAGAACATGTAAGTTCCAATCCAAAACAGAATGACCTAAAAGAGCTAAATGATCTGCTACCATGTTGCCTTCTCTCCACGTATGACACAGCTTACACTCCCATTGTCTCCTCAAGAGCTCACAAATACCGTTTACCAGAGAAGCCAGTGGGTGAGTCCTCTCACAACCTTTGGAGATAAGAGAGATGGTTGTTAGGGAGTCTCTGTCAAACCACACCTTCCTGAAGCCCAAGGTCCAAGCCAACTCAATACCATGAAGTAAGCCCCATAGTTCTCCTCTAGTTGAAGAGCCTATGCCAAGGTTCCTACTGAAACCTCTAATCCATTGCCCAGAAGCATCTCTGATCAGTCCTCCGCAGCTAGAGGCTCGCCCGCCGTCCCTGCTCGACCCATCCACGTTGACCTTATACCAGCCATCGACCGGAAACTTCCAACTAATAAGGTGTTCCACCTTTGCCCGGGGTTGCAGCCCATGGTGACCAAGAGTCAATTGAGGTGCATTGTACTGAGATACGAAAGCCTTCGCCCTTCTGATAATTGATTGAGGTGAAATAACTTTATTCCCAAAGACAAGGTTGTTTCTGAATTTCCAAATGAACCAGCAAGTAGTGCCGAATAAGGATCCCCATTTATTATTATTATTTTTGGATTGAAAGATGCATATTTATATGTAGATTATTAAACACTGATCTTCTTGGTTTCATAAGCACATTAGGATTTTATGCTGATTTTTTTATGCTTTTATGCAGATTTTATGTGTTTTTATGCAGAATTTAATTTTTTGTATTTTATTTATATATATATTTATTTATTTTTATTTTAGGTGGGCTGGCCTGTAGCCCGCCAACCCACTCATAAAATGGGCCGAGTTGCTCAATTCAACCCATTTTGTCAAAACGGGCTGGTGTGGGTCAGCCCATTTTTGGCGGGCCAGTGGCAGGCCGGGACGGGATGGCCCGTATTGCCAGCCCTAGACACAAGGTCCTGAGACACCGCTAAAGGGACCCACTTAGCAGATTTACATCTGCTAATGGAGTCACGTGATTCGCGTCAGGGTTAGGGCCCTCCTTACGTAAAAGCTGAACAGCAACACTGTTGCTCCCGACAAGAGGGTTGCCTCCCTTACCATTCCTTTCTGCTGCTGTCCCTTCTGAACTCTCTGCAAATACTCTTTCCTCCTTATGCATACCCTGCATGTTGCTATCTCCAATGTCCCCTAATACTGACCCCTTAACACCGTTAAGGGTTTCCTTCTGCAGAGAAATTTTCTGCGTAGGCCCTGATACTGCTCCAGTTCCTGCTCCAACGCCTTTCGAACGTTTAACATTGTCCGATGATTTTCCCCTTTGATGATTGACCCATAGGTTGCCTTTTGGGGTCAACTTCTGAACCTTCCTTAATGAGGGAAAAACCTGACCCCGTAACTCCTTTGACGTAGTCCCTCTATCATAGCTCTGCAGTGCAACACCTTCTAGGTCTTCGGCTATTGCCTTCCCTCGCTGTTGACCCGTTGTAGCTGCTAGTGCTTCGTTTACCGTCGTTGTAACCTGGTTTGTCGGACCTGGAGCATATCCCCTGGCCTTCGCCTATCGCTTAACGACCATCCAGGCCCCAAAGGTTTCAATTTCGTGTTGCCCCTTGGCCTTTTCTACGAGATGATTCTTAACTGCCTCATTCTCAGCATGCACAAGCAATTTCATCCCCTCTCCCTGGGATGCCTTGTCCACGTCTCCCCTCGTTGTCGGGCCCTCGACAAAGTCAAGGCCCCCATTACAGGCTTCTTTTCGATGGCCATAACGACCACAAGCAAAACAGATACGATGGAGACCTTCATAACCTACATTGAAGTACATGAACTCATTTTGGATGAGATCCCAAAGTCTTATTCGCGACACAAAGCTTCTCGGAAGATCCACTGCGACACAGATACGAGCAAAACGCGCTCTATCTGTTATTTCCCCCTCAGCCCCTTACACTCTCCTGAGTGAGGTTTTGTCATCTTTGATTGTCCTCCCAGCATGTCTCCTATTTTCCGGAGATGTTGGGCCATATAAAATTCAGTTGGTAAACCTGGAATACGTAACCAAACCGCCAGCTTCCTCACGTCGTCATTATAAGTGTAATACCCCGTGTTAACCCGGTTTGTTAACATACTATCGTATTAAGCCACGCTTAATTAAAATGGGGAATAACTTTTTCTTTAATTCAATTATTACGTCATTAATACTCAGCCAAGTTGATTACTTAATCAATTATCATAAAATATAGCCTGTATGTAAATTGCAAGACAACTAACTGAAATCCCTCAATATATATACATAGTGAGTATCTATGTCACAGGACTACAACACATAGCCTGGACAATAATCCTGATACATTATTACAACTTTAAATAAAACAAGACGTAACCAAGTCTATGTGGCATGGACAATCCCCATGCTCACCAAATAAGGCAACAATACCCAACAAGTCTCAACAACGATAATAATAACTTGAAGCTTAAAAACATAAAAGCAGTAAACAGCATCCAGCATCAGCTTATAACAGCATATCATCATAAGCAGCATAAAACATGCATCAACTAAGCTCTGGCCTCCTGCCACTAGGAGTCTCAACCACTGGGTTCCCTGAACCTGAAATAAGCGTCCCCAAACGTGGGGTGAGATCTCTAAACAAGAAATCTCAGTAAGACAAGGGGTCCTCAAGGATCTTCCACCCCAAGCTCACTTACATGTGCAATATAAGTTCAAAAGCAGTAATTTCCAATATAAGTTCCAAAAGTATGCAGTGCAACAGATATTCATGACATGTGTGTTATCACTATTCTACTGGCCAGAGAAATGCAGGAATACGTCTATTACCCACATAGTAGTACAAGGAACATCGCTTTCCCCTCACCCACAGCCTCACCATTTCGTATGTACCACATACTCAGGCTTACCGTATATGTGGACACCACATGCATATCATAAAGGCACATTGCATATAACATCATTTCCAAAACATCAAAAGCATGTAACACAGCATGCATAAAACCATACTCCCATGGGACATGGTGGAACCACAACATGGCTAAACTGAGGACACGAAAGCTTACCTCGCAAGCTAACAATCCACAGCCAAGAGTCCTAACAGCTCAAGGTTCAACACAGCAGAAATCACAATCTGATGTAGACCGAAAATCATGTCAATACTCAAAGCTCATAAACATAAACATCAAGACTACGTTCTCCTTTTACGTTTTACGTCTTAAGGCTTCCCACAAAGCCACAAGCCCTCAACCCCTTAGGTTCTAACTTAGATAGTTTATTACAGAAGTCCCACTTCATCAAACTAGGGTCCACAAACCCATCCATCAAATCTGTATGAACAGTACCTTACTGTTCATCGAAATCCCAGAATATCCGGATAAATGTCGGGGGCATATCCGGATATCCCAGATATTTCGCGACAGAACACAGATTCTGCTTTTCGCGAAAATCCAACCAAAGATCCAACTTTTAATCCATTTAAAACGTGAAAGCATGCCTCTTAATTTTGTTTTAGGTCCACATACCAGTTGGTTACTTGTTTACTCATTAAACATGACAAGACATCACCTTTAAACCAATAAAACTCAAGATCATGGTAGGGGACTTACCCAAGGCTTAAAATAGAGGAATGAATGCTCTTGGAGCTCATAACCAGCTCCTCAAATCTGCCTCAACAAGGTGCACGAAAATGACACCACAAAGGTTGGTTCTTTCTCACCAAAGGTCACCATTTGGACCTCAAAATGCCATGATCATGGCTCTCTCAACCCCACAAACACCAAGTCAGCCCACAACAGAGATTCAGCCCTCAAAAACACTCCCAACAGTACCCTCACTCAGCACAAGCAGGACCTTATCCTCACAAAGCACCCACTCTAGTGTTTACAAGGTAAAAGAGGAAGAAGAGGTGTCAAAATGCTCACACAAGGGATGAAGAAGCAATGGAGCAGTGTCAAGAAGGGTGGCAGCAGCACAAGGGACCCAAAAACTCACGTAGAGGCTGAATGTTTTCTAGGGTTATGTGCCAAAAGTTCAATATATAGCCACTTAGGCTTAGCCATTTAACGCGCAGTATAGGCATTAATAGCTACGCAAAATATTTTAATCCCAAAATTTGGAATCTTAACCTACTCATTTTTCTAAGATTTGTCATATTTTTATTTTATTTTTCGGAGCACCTTTCCGATACGCGCTTTTGCATAGCCAGTATCAGTTATGGCATCAGTTCTCATTATTTTGACTTGAAACTCGTTTTACAAGTCATACATATTATTCTAGTAATTATCATGCACTTATTATAATTTTCTGGGATACTTCACCGTTACGCATTTATACCGGGTAGAAGAACCGGTATCTGCGCTTTTCGCCCGAAAAGCGACTTTCAGCATTATTACTCACTTACTATAATTATTAGAGTCTCATAATAATTATTAGGGTCAATTATGAGATTATTTCCTAATTCTCACAATTAATTAATTAAATTATCTTAATTAACGGTGCGGGTTCTTACAATAAGGGTAGAAGAAAGGTGGCCAACGTTGCACAATAACGTAATGATCCGCCACTATCCAAGGTCCATCATAGAGGACATGTGAATAGTCATCATCTTCCTTGAACTGGAGAAGAGAATGACCATTATCCATGTCAGTAATCTCAAAAGCCCCCAGCAGGTTCCACAGTCTTTGCAAACGTGCCATAAGAAATCTGGACGCCATCTTCTTGCCCAACAGTTTAATAATAAGGGCCTTGCTCCACTTCTTGCAATCCTCCAAATGTTGTTTCCTAGAGAAAACATACGTAGGGCATAGAGGATCATGCTCCTGACCTCCATCAACGGTGTCCAGCATATCAACGTCCTCCTCAACCCCCAAAGGGTTGCTTGTCCCAACATCAAGTTCCTCCTGTGAACCCAAGCCGTCCTCCTTCAAGCACAGCAGTTTGTCCAAGTAGGACAGAACCTTAAGCCCCTTGCCTTCCTGGTTTTCTAAGACCGTCGGACTAACCAACCACTTTACACCTGCCTCCACCTGGCCAAGCAGAGCCAGCTCCGAACCCGAAGCCTCCATCCCAACCACAAGCCCTTCCACACTCCCTACAGACCCTACCCTCCTCGCGCTGGCCTCCACTACAGCAGAAGTCTCCACAGTCACACACTCGCCACCCCAAACTTCAGATGCATGTCGTTGTCATTACGGTAAGAATTTAAAGCTCAAGTTGTTAACTTGTACCAGTTGTACAGTAGATAGAGATCTTATTTACTTCTTTTCAACATTGTTATGTCACACTCTCATCTTACCTTCATTTTTTTCCTCTTTTTGAGATTGCGATCAAACGGTATTGAGGAGGAGCCACTAAAATAAACATGTAAAAATAAGCATAATATCTTATCTCAATAATAATAATAATAATGGCTCTGTTTGATTCCTGTTTTTAAAAATAGTTTTCTAGTTTTTAGAAAAAAATAAAAAACAAAAAAACTCGTTTGGTAAGCCTATTTTGTAAAAAAAAAGTTTTAAAAACTGTAACTATTTTTTTTGTTTTTAGAATCAAATTTAGAGAACATGTCTGATTTGTTTTTGTTTTCTGTTTTGGTTTGTAACTTTCAAAACAAAAAAAAAACACAAAAAAAATTGTTTTCATAATTATTCTACAAAACAGTTTTAAGAACAAAAAAACCAAAACACAATCAAACAAGCCCAATATTTTTATCTTTTTATTTCATTTTTAAGTCCTCTATATCAACGTTATACAGGTCATATTATTTTATTCTTAATTTATAATTTTCAAAAAAATTCATATATATATATATATATATATATATATATATATATATATATATATATATATATACGGGGAAAACATTTCTGCAACCACTTTAGATAAGGTTGTCTACAGCTACCCATTTTTAAATAAGTACGACCGGTCGTAAATTAAAAGTGCATTTTCTCTCTCCACCACATCAACCGACAGTGTCTGAGGAGAGAGAGAAAAAGAGCAATTTTATTGTTATAACTAAGTATGACCGGTCGTACTTAGTTAAAAGAGATAGCTGTAGATAACCTTATCTAAATTGGCTGTAGAAGTACTTTTTCCATATATATATATATATATTATGTATATATATAATGTACCATATAATATATATATAGGAATGCAATATATAGGGGGGAATACTCCATGTGTATAAAAACGTACCACACAATAAGGGTTCATTTACGACGCAAGAATGCAATATAAAGGGGATATATATATATATATATATATATATATATATATATATATATATAGGATTTATCATCTATCATTTAACATGACCACATAAATTTTCCTACACACACAATATTTTGTGGGGCCCACACTTTTTAAAACAAAAAAATAAATAAAAATTAAAGCAAGCAAAATGAATCTCTATAACATTACACAATCACTTTTCCTACAACATAAATCTTATAAAACCCATATATATATATATCCTCACAACTCATCAACTATCCTGAGAAGCAATTAGGGTGTGTTTGGTAGGTGTATTTTTTTTAGAATCCTGAAAAAGCTCATTTGGGATTTCAATTAACCTGCGTTTGGTAGAGGTGTCACAAAATCAGCCAACATTAGAATAAGTATATATAACAATCAACCAAACAGTTACTTGAGTTAATATTTAACAATCAATCAAATATAGAATAAGTATACTTGAGTTAATATTCCCGGTAATATTTTGACCTACTAAACAGTTTTTTTAATACATTCCCGAAAAATTCACTTTCTCAGTATATTCTTGCTAATCATGATTTTCAGACATAATTTTTTTTTCCTCTCCCAAATTCTCCCTTAGGGGGTGTTCGGTTAAGGGATTTGTAAGAGATAGATAGGAAAAATGATAAATGGGCATATTAGTTAACCATGTTTGCTTCACGGTTTTGAAAACACTTACCCACCTAAGTGAGTTTCCTACATAACCAAGATACCATGTTTTCTCTCCATGTAGCAGGCTAAATGTATCCCATGGGCAGTGTGGTATTCATGAAAAGCTGCCTCATTGCTCAGTGTGGATTCTAAGCAAAAGACAACGCTACCCTCACTTTGCCCGCAAAAGGAACCAGATTGCTGAAGGGATGACTTATCTTCACACAGAACTTGCTTCCTCAAATCTACCCCATGGAAATCTCAAGTCTAGCAATGTTCTTCTTGGACCAGATTATGAACCAATGCTTATAGATTACGGGTAGATATAAAAGCAATGGTCTGCTTGTAGATTACGAACCAATGTTCTGCTTGTAGAATTTATATTGACATTAAATTCTATGTCAATATAAAAGCAATCAAACACAAAAAAGACAAGCATATATGCAGGAAGGGTTAACAGAGTTTTTATCAAAGAACTATTAATTAGACCAGTTCTGCATGTTAGAAATATACGAAGAAACCATCTTCAATTACCGTCAAAGGAGACTCTTCAGGAAACGTTTGCCTTTAATTGGTCCATGGCCCAATGAGAATAGTTCCAAACAGACCTACTTATGATAGAATTTACCCAGTAAGAACTACTCAATTCCACTAAGAAAAGGGTCGAGAGAGAAAACTTTTAATTATATCCCATTGACCCTTACGATAAGCCTATTTGCATCTTTGGCTCAACAAGAGATAATACTAATATAACAAGTGGATTCCATTTTTTACGCCGCACAAGAAATATTCATCAAATAATTGAAAGCAAGTCTCTTATAATAATTGGAAATGCAAACTACGTTATTGGAGGAGAAACCTTTGATGAGGATAGCTGGCCTAGTTTAAGATTATATAACGTAAAGAAATTTGGGATACACCACCCCAAAAGTTAGCTTAAAGGGTGGTGCCCAGTGGCGTAGCCACTTAGTCCCTAGATGGGGCCTTGGCCCCTGCTAACTTTTAAAAAAAGAATTATTATTATATATATTTATATAATTAATTATTATTTGGTCCATTCTAAAGTTAAAATTTAGCCCCATCTATGTTCTTTGTTCTCATTGGAATTGGAAACCCCAGCGATGTCTTCGTGTCTGCTCGCGTTTCTCTCAAAGTTGGCCCCTTCTAAAGATAAATTGGTGCTTTTTTATTCTGAAATTTTTCTAGTTTTCTTGTGATTGATTTTATTTTGAGAAGATTTGCTTGTTAAAGTGGAGTGCCTTTGAGTGTTTTGTTCTTTAGTGTTTCCTTAAATACTTGAATCTGAATCGTTTTTATATACTCTCTCTTGACAAATTATGAAGTTATGCAGCATCTCCATGGCTTTTTTTCATAGTGACAAAGCTTATTGTATTTCACGTCGTTGCTCTTTAAAACAAAATGTTATTTTTTTTCTTTCTCACAATAATAATTTTATAAATAATTAAAAAATTGGAAACAATTACTTAATACTTATACGATACAACCTGCAATTGTATAAATTAATTCATGATAACTTAGTGACTTACATCACCTTTATTTTAATATCAAAACAAAAGTAAAAAATATAAATTGTAAAGATATATGCAACTTAGTGTAATGGTATTGGTTTATGATTCTCAAAGACCAGTGTAAGGGTCCCTCATATATGAAATAAATAAATAATAACTTTCATTTCAAACATACCCCAATGAATCCCACTAAAAAAATCATGCCAAACTCTTAATTATTTTTGGTGACTTTTGTTTAGACTAATCTAAAGCTGCTAAATTCCTTATTTTAGAATCTTCTTGCTTCCTTTCATGCTAATTTGTATATAACACTAGCATGAAACATTGAAACTCTTTTTTTTTTTTTAAATTACAACTGCAACTGATTTTTTGATGCTGAGAAGACACCTCGATCTACCTACATTATTTAGATTCTTATTTCTTTTGATAAATCTTAAGCTATTTTTTTTCTTGGGCTTTAATTGTTCTACACTTTCTCTTCTGCAAATAGTAATTCAAATTCAAAGAGTAGGTCAGGTTCAACTAAAATTGCTTGGGTTGCTTCTGGTGCAGTGTTGACATTATTTAGTAAATAATTTAGATAAATATGCTAGAATTCATGGTAAATTTTTTCCTAATAAATTTGTGTAATTACGATAAATATTTTGATAATTTGATGTATCAAATTTTTTGGCCCCAACTAAAATAAAAGCTTGGCTCTGCCACTGGTGGTGCCCAAGCCTTATAAAATTAGTTGCACATATAACCAATGTGGGAAGACTATATATCTTAACACGCCCCCTCACGCAAGGGGACTTTGGGCTTGAAGCGTGTGAAGATCTCTGATACCATGTAAAGAACCTTGGGATACACCACCCAAAAGCTAGCTCAAAGGGTGGGAGTGTCCAAGGCCTTATAAACTCCACATTAGTTACACATACAACCAATGTAGAACCGTATATCTCAACATATAATAATGAATCCAAGAATCTAACCGAAAAAATAAAATGTTAGGAGACTTCAATTGGCCAAGTCCTTCATATCCAAGTCCAACGAATTGATGCCGTACAGACTCAATATACTTATTCAGTCGTTTTTTGCAAAAAAATTTTATATATTACCAGTATTTTTAGCAGCTTGTGTTATTGGTGGGGAAACAAAGTCTACAACCAAACTCATATGATACATCTTGCATCATCTTTTGTGATATAGAAGCGAGTAACTAATTATATTCCCTTTTTTTTATTTCTAATTTACAGAAGTTTAAGGACATGAATGCAAACTATTACATTTTAGGATTAATACGTGTCACAAGCTCAAGTGAGTGTTTATTGTAGAAACTGATTCTAATCCATACAAATAAAGTGCTCTAGTCTATAAAAAAAAAAAAAAAGTGCTCTAATTTTTTGTTTTTTATTTAATTCCATGACCCCTTTGAGGTGAGTCAGATATTTTGAATATTCTCATGACCTTGAGTGAGAAAACGGGCCCGCATAGATATGAGACTAATATTGAATCAAGCAACGTGACAATTATTCAGTTTTGACTCCAATGGTCTTCCTCTTCAAGATTTGAATCCATGCTCTTTTAAGAGTTCATCTGTCTTGAGTCTCATATTGCCGCTTAAGCTAATATTTGAGGTTCCCTACTAAATTTTTAATACAGTTGAGTACCCAAGATTTGAACATGAGACTACTATTAAACTGGAACAACCTCATATTAATTGATCCACGAGTTTGATAAATAGTATCGTATGTTTTGTCTCCTAATAATGAAAACCACAAATTTTTCCCATAAGATAGTGCATGATTGGTAACGATAAATATTTTCCCATAACATCTATTTTCTTGATAAACGCTATTTTAGCTAAATTATATTATAAGATGTCTAGGATAAATGGGTAAATTTAATTATAATAATATACATTTATTAATTGAGAATATTTTTTGTACATGTGAGGTTTTTAATCTAATTCAACCTAAAAATTCAAATATTATACAATCTAACAAATCACATTATACCCTTTTAGTAATTCAATTACTATAAAAAGTGGATTTTTATATATTCAAATATTAATAAAAATATATCATTTTTTTTGTATGCAAAAATATATCATTTTTTCTGATAACATATTCAAGTGGTTAATTGGAAATGAAATTTAAATTTCATTCACACACTTCGTTAAGGGGAAATGGTCAGTTTCTTATTATTGGAGTATGAAGCGTTCATCAGGGTCTGCCTTGAAAAGTTGTATCTCATCCCTATCAAAGTTGATACAAGAACAGATAATGTAAGTTTTTAATCGGTAATTCATGTTCAACAATAAACATTCAAGAACATGAAAGGGGATCTTCAGAATTCATGAGTTTCACATAAGTGTACATTTCTCCATTAGTGCGGAAGAACTGTGATGGTGTAATACTTTCTCAGAGAACTGTGATGGTGTAATACTTTTTCTCAGAGCCTTAACCCTTATCTGCTCTTGTATCAACTTTGATAAGGATGAGATACAACTCTTCAAGGCAGACCCTGATGGACGCTTCAGACTCCAATAATAAGAAACTGACCATTACCCCTTAACATAACTGCACCTATCAGCAGTTACATTTTAAATAACTTCCCTTAATAGTCAAAATTACCATAATGCCCTCCACTCTAATTAAAGGGACCAGTTCCTTAAGCTCTATATGCCTTTTTTTAAAGATAAAAAAATAGAAAAATTTACTTCATATATCCTCTAGATTTGGTACAAATATTTCAAAGAAACAAAAATATGAGACAATATAACAAATTTTAGATTAATTTTTTTTTTAGCTCCTTACAAGTAAATTTTATTTCTAGTTTGATCCCTCATGATTTTTATAAAATAAAAATGAGCTTTTTAATTTCAAAACAAAATTGTCATTTCGTATAGCAAAATATTACTTTGGTTTACCACACATATATTCTCTTTCACTTCGGTTGGTTGAATTTGCTTTATAAAAATCATAGTTTTTAAATCTCTTGAAATTTGTTTCTTAGTATAAAAAGTAACTTAAAAGAATTAAAGAATTAACAGCGAAACCCTAGCAGAGCGAAACCCTTTTTGCCGTCAAAATGTCATCGGAGGAGAAATCAGAATTAACACCGGAGGAAGCTGACAACCTCAAGCGAAGTACAAAGAAATATAAGGGTGGGGAGGACACTTTCAGTCACGAGCAGACAATGGTCCCTCGCGAGGAAGACTGGATGGATAAGAACATTTCCTTCAAGGAGATGTTGATGCGTCATAATGGGGAATGGGAGATGAACGATGCAGAAGAAGAAGAAGAAGCGACTAGCGAAGCAGAGGATGAGACAAAAGAGAATAAGCTGGCTCAAACGAAAACCCTAAATCGGAGGTGTTTCGGGAGATGGACAAAGATGGTAAGATCAATTTCAAGCTGTCGGATGAGTTCAAGAAGAAGGTGTGGAGACCTTGGAGGAAGTCAATTTTTGTGAAATTACTTGGAAAGAAATTAGCTTTGCCAGTTATGAAGAAGAGGCTTGAGAATCTCTGGGCGAGGGAGGGCCAGATATATGTTACTGATGTTGAGAACGAGTTTTTCTTGGTAAGGTTTGTGGATCAGAAGGATATGGATTATGCGCTTACTGCAGGTCCTTGGGTTCTATTCGATCATTATCTGACGATTAGGTCCTGGGAACCAGACTTTCAGCCATATTTTGCTTCGATTGGTAGAGTCATGGCGTGGGTTAGGTTACCGGGGTTTCCAGTTGAGTATGTTAATACTGATCTTTTGAGAGAAGTAGGTAATTGGTTGGGCAAATTCATTAAAATTGATGCAGCCACAACATCTCTTGCTCGAGGCAAATTTGCTCGAATCTGTGTGGAACTGGATTTGAGCAATCCCCTACAAGCAGAATACAAAATTGATGAGAGGTTAAAGAAGGTGGAATACGAGGGACTTCATCTAGTGTGCTTTTGTTGTGGGAAATATGGTCATCGTTCAGAGAATTGCCCCAATAGGATGTCCCAAGCGATTGTGCTACAGGAAGAAAAAAATGACAATCAAGGTAGTGAGGGAAGTCCTTCTAAGGTCCCTAAGAGTCAGAAGGAAAAGGAGGAAGAAAAATTTGGGCCTTGGATGCTAGTTAATAAGAATAGGAAGGCTAACAGAGGTGCTTAAAAGGACAAAGCTAATTTGCCTACCAGTAGAGAGAAGGTTGTTAGCAAGTCAAAATTTCAGGCTCTTGTTCATGAGGATGAGCGGGAAGAGGGGCTGGAGAAAATAGAAGGGGAGGAGATGATTCAGTCTCAGGTGGTGAGACGCATTGGCCATAGTAATAGTGAGAAAAGAACCATGCATTACCAAAAAAAAAAGTGAGAAAAGAACCATTAGTACAAAGGGAAGTGAAGAAGGAATTATTACCAAAAATGTGATTCGAAGCCCCAGAATCAAGAGTCCAAGTGCCTATAAAGTGCAACTGAGAGATTCCAGCAAAAGAATTACCAGTAGGAGCAATGGATGTAGTAGGACCTGATGGTTGCTTCTCAGACTTATTACCAGCCGGAGACCCAGAAACATTAGAGACAGCAATACTACTAAGTCAAAGAAAAAT
>JAVKPL010006389.1:0-26250 GCA_032173675.1 Gastrolobium villosum
ATGGAAAGACAAAAATAACATTAATTAAAGTATTGAGTTTATTCTGATTTAGAATGAAACAACACAGGGAGCAAGTAATTAACAAAATAAAGATATAGAATATTCATACTACAATTTTTCTTTCACTACCATTTACTATCGGACACTATAATTATATACTACATAAAATACATAGTTAAAATATTAAAGTTATTTTTTTTATAAATTTTTTCAGAGAAAAAATACTAATCTAATAATGATTAAAGAGATAGTGAACTGGGTCGGTGAAAAAAAATGATAGTATAAATGTCTTTCAACTAAAATAATTTATAAACAACTCACCAATATCTCATGGTAAATAAAGGTACGAAGAGCTTCTCCAGTCGCAGCCTGTCTTTGGGGCCTTAAATACTTCACAGAATCAAGATATTGATGTCTACAGTCTGAGCCAAACTCCTGGACATACATGCTAAAAAGGCAAACATCTACTCCTTCAATCTTTTGAAACAAAAAAATAGCCTGAAATAGAAGGTAATGCAGTCATTTCCTTTGCGGAGATGTTAAGTTCTAGAGAAATAAATACAAGCAAATTTGTTTACATATTAATCTCAGAACTTACTTTTGTTACATAATTGAGCTCAGTAGGGTCGTTCCCCGTAGAAAAGATGTCCAGAAACTGCTTATCCACTTTCAATTGTTGGTTAGAGGATGACAACACTCTAACACACAAATCTTCTGCTACTAAAACCTGCCAATTTGAAGTTATGCATTGAAAATCAGGAATTTCGTTTTGTTTTCCTAAAAAACTAAATGTAGTTGTATTCACAAAAAGATGTTTCTTGGTATTATTTTCCTTTAACATTAAATTACGATTGTTTTCAAACTTACCCTGCTTAAATAAGACTAAAAAAAAAAGATGAAATTAAAAGAGAGAAGAAAAGTTCAAGTAATTTTCAAAGCTAAAATATAGACATAATTACCTCATCAACATTTTTCCCTTCAATTTTTGCCATGTCAGCTCTCTCTTGCTCAAGGCGCTTTGAAAGTCTTTGTTCTATATGTTCACTAAGCATGGTCCTTGGCAAGTCCTTAGCACCAAAAATATTAGTCTTTCTCAAAGGTTCACTCATTCCATTCTCAGTTTCATTTAAGCAACACATGGGGCACATATACTCAGAATTTCCTTCCATATCTGTAGCAATGTTATAGAGTGCGCATATTTGATGTTGCCATCTTTTGCATTTATCGCATTGAACCCACTACAAGAAACAAGAATCATAGCGAAAGAGTTTAGGATCTTTTATAAACAATCAGTAGAATTATATTATAGTACAGGGAGACCTTAACTCACCGGTTCGTTTATTATTACATCATTTTTCTTTCTATCAAAAGATGTCTTGGAAATAGATGTCCCCTTGAATGCGATTGGGTTACCTCCGGATCTTTTATAGCAAGTGGCGCAAAAGCATTTGTCTATATCAAATTCTTCTGCAGTTTCACAGTAGTAGTTTGCATTTCTCTTGATGCGGTCACCACAAGTTAGGCAATAGATTGGTAGTGGTGCAAATGTCAGTTCATCCATTCCACATAATTGACATGTGTAGTCAGAAATTTCTTCCTGGACTGTGGTTGTAGTCTGCAATATGATATTAAATTTAAAAGCAAGCTAATAAAATATGGGAATATTTACAAATTTTTTGTTTACAAACTCTTACAAATCAAACTATATATTCCAGGGAATACACACTCCGGAATACATAGTTTGATTTGTAAATAAAAAACTTGTAAATATAAATCTCTTCTAAAATATATAAATATCATTTCTATTTAGAAGGTATGCTTATTAGAATTATCATCTCATTGATATGACTCTAACTTAAGAGAAAGAGAAGAAATTACTAAGAAAAATGAAGTTTTAACTTACATGTACATGAATGGAAGACTGAAATCCAATGCATCATAACATACGAGATGCAAAATATCATAACATTGCAAATGTATACATCACATCCAAGGACTAAAAGTAGAGATGCCGAATCCAAAACCAAGGTAAAAAGAATAGAAACATTGGATATATTTTATGTGTGAGAAAGAAGGTAGTAGAAGATGGCAAAGTTGATTACAATGGGAGCTCATTTGTGTAATAGATTTTCTGCCACCAAAGTTTTTTTTTTAATGATCGTTATTTTTGTTAACAATTTAATGCAATTTCAATTGAGATTTAAAAAAAATAAAATCATGCTAGTAGAAATAGGAATGCTAAAGAGACACAGACATATAAGATTAGTCCTAACTAACAGATTAAGGGGAGTGGCAAACACTTAAAGATAGTGTACTAACCTGACCAAAATGTTGCCCAAAACTCATAATGTGTTCTCTTATTTGATCACACGTCAGAAAATCAGTTAAGGAAACCCCATAAACTGTTGAATTAGAGGAGTTTGTTTCCTTCTCTGGTTCATTTTCTCGCTCTTCAACTTCATTTGTGACCATTTTCCCAATCTCAGTTCTATTCTTCGTGATAGCACCACGATCATTGCACGAAGTATGAGCACTAGAGTTGTTACTGATGGTGATCACTTGATGGCTTTTGGAGTGTGGCTCCTCCGATACATGAGTACCTTTATGTCCTTCACATATAAAAATTTCATTCTGGGACTCACTAATGCTAGTGGAATCTTGTGTTGGATGTGAAGATTGTGCCATATAATAAAGTTGCAAAACTTCATCGAGGGGAGAGACAGGCTCATTGTTCAATGCGGAAGTTTCTTCCATAATGCAAGGTTGAACCATCTCTGGAGCAGGTAAGTTATATGTAGAATTATTGATTGAAGAGACACCAGATGCAGGATTCTTTTTAACTCTTTTTGTCGGATGTAGCATGCCTTCAAATTCAGCAGAAGAGTCATAAGTATCTCTTTTATTAGACTTGAGATTATTGTTGACAAACAATAACTGTTTATCCCCATAGTGATTTTTTGTAGGAAGATGAGTTTGCTTCAACGATCCTAACATGGGATAACAATTTTCACCTTGATCCACAAAGCATGATCCTGTCTTGATCACAGAATCATTAATGCAATCATCAGATGGATGCTTTAAGTGTTTGAAATCCGATAGAAAATCCCACTTTAGATGTTGATCTTGCCACAAATTCCCAACACTTGAACTTTGCCCATTAGAGTTCGTGTTAGGAAATTGATTAGGGACATCAGAAATTTCCCTTGAGACATTTTGAGGCATCAACAAATTCAAAGATTCACTCTGTTGGGAATTTTCCATTGTAGTGAGGAAAGCCATAGATTCATTTTTCTGGTTAGACCCCAAACAATTTCCATATTGTCTCAGATCCATCTCAACTGTCAGAGTAGTAAATCAAACAGGTAAATGTTATTAAAAATAAAAATATTTCTGGTTTAAAAAAAAAAGGTTACAAAGAAAAACAAAATCCAAAGTGCTTATAATTTTGAAATTGAAAATTAGGAAGATAACAAAAACTATATAGCATACCATCATTTGCATGTTGTAGCTGAAAAGGGGAATTCGATGATTGGTAGCCAGTGTTTAGATTGCTTGACTGACCATAAACACAGTAGTTAGGCAACACGTTCATATCAGTGAGTGCACCAAATGATGGAAACTCAGTAGGCATAGAAACAGCCTCCTGAAGAAAAGTAGGGTGAGACATGTCTGTGTTTAATAAGCCATATTTATTGTTGTCAATTGGGCAGGCTACTTGTTGACTGTATTTTATTCCTTGCAACTTATCTAGTTGAGTTAGCAATCTTTGTATCAATGTCTCCTGGTTCATGTACTCATCCTGCCAAATATTTGAAATTAGAATATCAATAAATGGAACTGGTGCTTAACCAATAGTATTTGTACAAAACTTGTATTTGACCTCCTTCTGGTTTAATAAACAAATTAAAACTAACATTTCTAGACACGTAATTATATCAGAATCAAACCTCTGATGAAGCATCAACAAAAAGCCCATCTTCCAGAATAGTAGCAAGATCATATGGCTGTTGCATTTGCTCATAATGAATGCTGGAATTCAAAATTTGAGCACTACAGAAAAATTTAGTCAGTCTCAACTAAATGACAAGCATAAGTTCTTCTCACAGAAAATAATTTGGGAACCCAAAAAAAGGATTTGTAGAATATATTGTGTTTTTCCATGTTTCCCTTATGTTGATTCTTTTTTTGTATGAATTTATTTTCTACACATTATAACCTGCATGCACCTCCAAAATAAAAAATAACACTACAAGTGCAAAAGTTAATGCACAAACATATCACTTACGTTGTATTTCTAATCACATGACGATAATAGTTGATACTAGGTCCTTCACGCCAACTTGTCATGAATCTCATTTGGTTTCTTACAAATTCTTGGCTTCAATTCTCTCACAAATGTAGACCTAAGCCTAGGTTACAAGTCTGCAGATCTTTGGCCCTTGAAAAGAAAAAACGAAATGAAGTGAGTGTGATCATCTCTCAAATGGATTGAAGGGTTATGCAAGTAAGATTATCGTACAGTCTAGAGGAAACAAAAATTGGAAACAAATTGATTCAGAAATAGTACTTGAAAGTTGAAAAGAATAAAAATGATTATCAAAGAAACCTAAAAAGACAATGCCACTCTGTAGCAAGGATGAAGGAACTAGAGGTACTTATCAAAGTTCATCAATATAAAGGGATGTACTTAGAGAAGCATCTATGTTCATTGGAATTGCAAATGTAAAGGGATGTAACTAAACTTTTCAACCCTAATCTTCATTTTAATATGGGCCTATGGATTAGGTTTATACTTTTATCCACAAAAAATAAAAAAATAAAAACAATTGATTCCGATTCACAATAATTATAAAAAGGAAAATAATTATCTTATGTCGCATACGATAATTATCTATTATCTTATGCAATAGAGACAAGATAATGGAGTCTGTTATTTTTCAAAAATAAAATAAAATAATGGACCCCACTACTATATTAGTTAGGGGTGTTCGCGGTCTGGATTGGATCGGTTTTGAAGCAAAAAACCATCCGATCCAATTCCTCGGTTTGGTCATTACATCATCCGATCGGTTTGAATTTTTTTTTTCAAATCTGATCCAATCCGATCCAATTTTTTTCGGTTTGGATTGGATCGGTTTTCGGTTTTTTGAAAAGCCAAAAAAACAAAACTTAAAAGAATTATTTTCAGAAAAAAATGACGATGTTTCAAAACATTTCAAACGTTGATCAGAATTGGTTCACATGTCTTGTACATCAGTTAAAGGTTCAAAGAGACCAGAGTTCGTCCCAAAATTAATCATCTAACATCATTATAAGATCTACACGTTGATCAGAATAGTGAATATACCAATGACATTCAGTAGTATCTTTCTTCAAATTTTGTGGATATCAAAAGTTGGTGTACGGATTTTATGGCAGGTAGGATCAATCAGTCCAAAACATCTTAACTCTTACACATAGATCCAAAGGTGAATACTATTGCTTCATCACACGAATAACGGGAAGAAATTTAGAAATATGCTTTGCTATACCTTTATCATGTCCTTGATGCAAATAAAATCAAAATCAAGTGTTACAGTACCTTTGTTATATGTTTAACGGAAGAGACAAACGTTGATTTTTGAGAAGAAAGAGATATGCTACTGGTGCCAGAGCGTGAGTGACTGAGAAGAGTGAGAGACTGAGAGGATGACAAGACTCAGATGCCACTGGTGAGTTTGGATGGATTAGGTTTAGAACTTTGGGTGGGTTTAAAACTAATGGGCTATATACCAAAAAAAATAAAATAATGGGCTAACGCACGGGTGGGTTTAAAACTTTGGGCCGGCTATTATTTGGGATAGGTAAAATTTGGTAAAAAATGAAAGTTTGGTTCGGTTTGGATTGGATCGGTTTTCAACATCAAAACCGAAAACCGATCCAATCCAGTAAATTTTTTCGGTTTTTTTCGGTTTTCGGTTATTTTGGTTTTCGGTTTTTCGGTTCGAATCGGTTTGGATCGGTTTATGAATGATGTGCCTCTGACAAGTTATGTTTTCCAAGCCAAAAACAATAGGAATTTAATTATAAAAGAGCATGTTTTGTTTATTAATTGCTTTTATTATTATTATTTTTTTTTCATTTCCCATTTTTTATATGATTTTTATAGGTTAAATTGTGAAAGAGATTCGAAGATTTGAAAAACAAAGAAGGGAAGACCGCGCGAGAGACCAAACAAAGTGCCAGAGTGTCGCGCCACTATTGAATTGAAATTTGAATTCAAAATTTGAATTTAAAATTCGAATTCAAATATGTATTAATTTAATGGTTACGTAATAAGTTTTAATTTAATTCTTCCGTTAAGTAATAATTTGTAATTTAATTCTTCCGTTATACGTTTCACCAGAGGGGCATTTTCGGGAAAGAAGTACCGGGCTGTGCGAGTATTTTTGGAAGAGGGAAAAAGAGTCTTATAAATAGAACTCTTCACAAAACTCGAAGGTGGAACTCAGAAATTGGGAGGCAGATCTGGACACTTTGAGAGGAACAACACACGGATCAGCATTTAAAGCTCATCACGTCAAATTCCAAATTATCACGGTGCAGTTTAATATCTTGAAAGAGAAAAAAAAATCGATATGTGATGCTTGTGAAATTCAAAATACATCCGTATTATACGAAAACACCAAAAATTTTAGATTTACCTGATGACGATATTATTATGGATTTCTATCTTAGTTCTTGCTTGCTGCGAGGCTTGAAAGATGGTATCTTCTTTTCTTGTAGTTCAAGCCACTCCTTAGTTCATACCACTCTCTATTTTAGGTTTCGCTTGTTAGAGCAAGTTATGTAATGACTATATTTATAAATGCAAATGCAAAGGGATGTAACTAGGGGTGAAAGTGGGCTGGGTTGGGCCCAAGCCTATGCCAAAAATTTTCAATTTGGCCTGGCCCAAGCCTTGTACGAGCCTTTGCCCGTTTATAAAAAAATTGAATGGTCTGGCCCCGTTAGCCTGTTAATTTTTAACTTCCAAGCAAAATCATGAATCAACTTTACAAAATACTTTGATTCTGTTGCTAAACCAAAAATCATAATTTCAACATCCAAACAGAATCATGAATCATAACAAAACTCATACAATCTGCATTTAAGTCATTTTCAAAAGAAAAATGCTCAAACTAAATAACACATATTTCATCAGATCCAACAAATAAATCAATATTATGTAAATTAAAATAACTACATGAATCTAACAAACACATCATGATGCTTGCAGTAAGTATAACCTCTCCCAAAAACCTTTTAATATATTCATATACACAATCTAACATGTTGAGATGTTGGTTCCTCCTATATAAGAAATAAAATTAGATTTCTATTAAAATATAATCGAATATAATTAAGTTATAAATAATTGAATTGTTTAAATTTATATCTTTTTTTTTCTTCAAGACATACTTACACTATTTTATTTTATTTAAATTAAATAGTACAATATAGGCCGGCCTGTAGGCTTATAGGCCAGGCCTTGTGAAAGTGGGCCTCCGGCCTTTTCATTAAACAAGCTTTTTCAAAGCCCAAGCCCGGCCCATTTTACGAAATATACTAAGTCAGATCTGGCCTGACATAGGCTGAGCCATAGGCCCTTGTAGGCCGTACCTTGAGCGAAATGCTGTCTTTGGGACATCCTCCGGCTTTACCCGTATCTGATGGTAACCGGACCGGAGGTCAATCTTGGAATACACGCAAGCACCCCTGAGCTGATCCAGCAAATCATCAATGCGTGGAAGAGGGCACTTGTTCTTGATTGTCACCTTGTTCAATTGTCTGTAATCGGTGCACAACCGCATGGTCCCATCTTTCTTTTTCACGAAAATGACCGGTGCTCCCCAGGGAGACACACTCGGCCGAATAAAATCTTTCGCTGAAAGCTCCTCAATATGCTTCTTCAGCTCCGCCAACTCTGGTGGCGACATCCGGTATGGAGCCAATGAGATAGGCCCCACACCAGGCAATAAATCAATGGAGAACTCTATCTCCCTCTGTGGTGGAAACTCAGGAATCTCCTCGGGAAACACCTCGAGGAATTCCCTCACCACAGGAATTCCAGTGAGATCCTCCTGTGTCCCACTCACCAAACCTCCCAACATGACATAGCCAAATGCCCCTGCTCTCAAGGCCCTCCTCGCCTGCAGGACTGAAATGAACGGTGAGGAACTGGCTGTGGACCCACCCGGAGACATCACCACTTTCTTGGCACAGCAATCAATCATTGCACAGTTTCTGGACAACCAATCCATGCCCAGAATAATCTCAAGGTTGGCCATCGGCAATCCTATCAGATCTACCGAGAAGTCACGGCCATTCCACTGAAACGCTACATCGCGATGAACAGTGGAGGTCAAACATTTTTCTCCGGTGGCGGTGGTCACCCGCATCGGTGGAGAAAGCACATCACTGGGAAACTCAAGCCCCACAGCAATAGGGGTAGCAACAAAAGAGTGCGTTGCCCCGGAATCAAATAACACATCAACAGCTGAACCACCAATGGTAACAGTACCTCTGACCAGGTTCGGAGCTCTGTCCGACTGCTGACGATCAAGTGTGTAGACTCGTCCTGTAGTAGGTGGCACGGCTGGTGCCCCAGTAGGAACCATCTGCAATGGCACAGCCTGCACTGCAGCAACTCTCGCCGTCGGGCAATCTCTGGAGTAGTGGCCCTCCTTGCCACACTGGAAGCAAATCAGTTGCCCGGTAGAACACGGCCCAAAATGTGACTTCCCGCATCCAGAGCATCTGGGAGCAGGAGGTCTAGCGGCGTTCCCCTGAGTAGCAGTCTTTCTAAACTGATTTGGCGCTTGCTTAGCCACCATCTGCTTGCCCCTGCCCTTGTTTGTAAAATTTTTGTTCTTCCAGGGAGTGGAACCGCCGGTACCCTGTGGCACCTCCATCTTGGCCTTCTTGGCCTTACTCGTGCTGTAGAAGTCCTCAATATCACGACACTGCTGGACCAGTGTCCCAAAATCTCTGGAAGCAGACCCAGCTAAGTAACCAGCAATATCCTCACTAAGTCCCCTGCGGAACTTAGCAGCCAAGAATGTAGGAGTAGGCCTCGCCATCCTGAAGTGTGAAAACTTCACCAGCTCATTAAACTTGGCCAGGTACTCGTCGACAGACAACGAGCCCTGAACCAACCGGTCAAACTCCCCCTGCTTCCTCTCCTGTGAGTCATAAGGGAAGTACTGACCCAGAAAGCTCTCCTCGAAGAATGGCCACGTCATCACATGGCCCTGCATCTCGTAGACCTGAGAAAGATTTGTCCACCACTCATGGGCCTCGCCCTCCAGCATATAAGTGGCGAACAACAGCTTCTGCGGATCGGTGCACTGCATGATCCGGAAAATCTTGTCTAGCGCCTGAAGCCATCTAGCAGCAGCAATGGGATCATACGATCCGTCGAATGAAGGTGGCTTATGCTTGCGGAAAGCATTCGGCCGGCGATCGATCTCGTCACGATCCTCAGCAAGTACGGGGATAGCCTGCATAGCCCCCGTCAAGTGACTACCCTCACCCATCTGGCTCTGGGTGTCCTCCTGTTGACTAGGCGGAGGTGGAGGCGGTGGCGGCGGTGGAGGTGGTGGAGGACCCTGGCCAGCAGCAGGACCAGCCCTCAACTCCTCCAACATGACCCTCATCATAGTCATGTTGGCCATCCGGTTCTCCTCCAGAACCTCTGCCGTGGTTTGCCGGTTCGCATCTCGAATAGCGTCCAGCATCGCCCGGTTCGCCAGCCTCGTGGCTTCCTGGTCGGCTAGTCGGGCCTCCTGCATCTCAGCCAATGCAGCCAGGATAGGATCCGATTGATCCTCGCTCGTACTCGTGTTCCTCCTTGGTGGCACCATGACTCTGCACAAGTTACACAAAGAATGAGTTGATCAGGCCCACGCTATGTGGTCACATATGCATTATCATAACACACACCAATCAGAGAGAACACAAAGTAGACACGCAACGACACATCCTAAGTTATTGCAATACATACAGGCTTTTCCCTAGAAAGTGCTTTGATACCATAAAATGTAACAGCCCGTGTTAACCCGGATTGTTAACATACTATCGTATTAAGCTACGCTTAATTAAAATGCGGAATAACTTTTTCTTTAATTCATTTATGACGTCATTAACTTAACCAACTTGATTACTTAATCATTTTCATAAAAATACTGCCTGTATGTAAATTGCAAGACAACTAACTGAATACCTCGTACATAAATATAAGGTGAGTATCTAAAACCACTGGACTACAACATGCAGCCTGGGTCAAAATCCTGATACTTTAATTACAACATTAAATTAAAAGACAATAGTCAAACCATGTGGCATGGACAAACCCCATGCTCACCAAATAAGGCAACAATGCCCAAACAACAGTCTCAACATAATAATATCAATAAAGCGGAAAACATAACAGCAGTCAGCATATCATCATATCAACTCAGCTCGGGCCTCCTGCCGCCTGAGCCCTCAACATTACCTGATCCTGAAATAAGCGTCCCCAAACGTTGGGTGAGATCTCTAACAAGAAATCTCAGTAAGACAAGGGGTCCTCAAGGAGTCTCCACCCCAAGCTCACTTACATGTGTAATATAAGTTCTAAAACAGTATTTACAATGTAAGTTCCAAAATCATGCGATGCAGCAATTAATCATGCCATGTGTGTTTATCAAATCTACTGGCCAGAGAAATGTAGGAATACGTCTATGCCTACATGAGTACATGGATACTACCTGCACCTCACCCACAGCTTCTCCATCTTGTATGTACTACATACTCAGGATTACCGTCTAGGTGGACACCACATGCATCTCATAAAGCTCATTGCATATAAATAGCTCAACAGCATTTCCAAAACAATAAAGCATGTAACACAGCATGCATAAACCCATCCCCATGGGACATGGTGGAACAACAAAATGGCTAAACTGAGGACACGAAAGCTTACCTTGCAAGCTAGCTATCCAAGCCAAGAGTCCAACCACTCACAAGTCCACAAACAGCAGTATCACAATCTGATATGGACCAATAATACATCAATATTAATGCACAACAAGCATACAACTTAAAGACTACGCCTTTCCTTTACGTTTTACGTCTTAAGGCTTCCATCAAAGCCATAAGCCCTTAATCACATGATTCAGACTTAGTTCATTAATTACAGAAGTTCAACTTCCTTAATCTAGGGTCCACACACACCAAAAAGCTTACTGTTCATACAGCACAGCTACTGTCTACGCAAACCCAGGATATCCGGATATCAGAAGGGGAATATCCGGATATGCCATATCCGGATATCACACTGGACATATCCGGATATGCCATATCCGGATACCCAGATCCCATATCCGGATATCAATATCCGGATATCATATCCGGATACTGATATCCGGATATCTGTTCGACAAATATCCGGATATCTCACGACAGAATGCAGTTTCTGCATTTCGTGAATATCCAACCCAAAGATCCAACTTTTAACACATGTACACGTTAAAGCATGCATCTTTAATCCATTTTAGGTTCATATACATTATACCCTCTTGTTTACTGTAACAGCCCGTTGTACACCGGTATTGTTAACATTGATTATGATATTAAGCGCAGTTACAATCACAGTGGTTAGGTTAATTAAATTACGGGCAAATTTTTCTTTTAACATGTTCCTTTTCTTTTTCATAAATACATTTTCCGTAATCAATTAAAACCACACTATAATTGTAAATGCCATTTGCGGAATCATACACTTTCTAACATCCTAAATCATTCTTTCTATTCATTTCATTTAAACTCACCATCTTACGCTCATCTTTTACCAAGTTGTAGTCCTTTACATTGTCTACGCGTGGTTTCAAACCACGTATCATTTGGAGTTCTACCCATCAAGTTATGCCCCTTTCTTTAAGTCAAGAAAAACCTGAATTTTCAAAAATTGCACTGTGGTAATCGATTACCAGTGGGTGGTAATCGATTACCACCTGTCAAAAATGAGGCAGTAGCCAAATTTTGACCTCCTCTGTTCTGGTAATCGATTACCAACCTTGGGTAATCGATTACCTCACATGGTAATCGATTACCAAGCCTCAGTAATCGATTACCAGTGAAGACAGTAGCCAATTTTCGTCCCCTGTTGCATGGTAATCGATTACCATGCTTGGGTAATCGATTACTATGCAGCAAAATGACAGATTACAGCTGTTTTGAGCCCCAAAAAGGGTGTGTAATCCATCCCTAATCCCTTGGTACTCCACATAACACATAATCATGTCCTAATGTTGGCTCTAGGCCCTTCCATCATGCATTTCCCTTAAGTTTAACATCAATTACATCATTCTCAAATAATGGCCATTTACATGTACATATGGACCCTTTTTACATCATTACACATCAAGACTTAATGTGGCAATGGACAAGTCCCATGCTCACTCAAAATATACAGTTATCCAAGCCATGAATAATAAAACATAATAAGACTTAGCATATGACCATGAACACTAACAAAAGCATGGAAAATAGCATCATGCAATATGTTCATGACCTAAGTCTCATAATACTAATGGTATGCTATGTGCACTCCATAAACTCCTCCAAAAAGCCATGCAATCCAATGCACCGCATGCCCATCCAACGTCCACTATACGGGCTTCTTGCCCGAAGCTCCTCCCGGCTCATAATGACCTGAAATGTGGTCCCCCAAACACGGGGTGAGATATACGGATATATCTCAGTAAACCAATGGAGCTAGAGGCTCTCTCCACTCCATGGCTCACTAAAATGTATCAAAATGACATAATATGCTATGCAAGTAAAACAATATCACCAAACACCTGGAGACACCCAAGAACATCCACTCATGGATTCGTGTTCAAGGACTCCATCATATAACTCCCGAGACAGTCCTGGCGCCTCTCCCATGGTTGAGACGACTCCATGGCAATACCCAACCGGAACTCCTCATGAGCCCTATCCGGCGGACGTCCCCCGCTTGGATCATCCTGATGTCGCTCCCAGAGTCAACACCATGGCATCTCCAACTGGCATTCTCCCGTAGGACGAATCCAGCGGATGTCCAAACCAAACACACGTCAACTGGCCAGTGACCAAACAATTTTTCACAAAACACAAGTAATATGCATACAAGCACACAAACACACCATGTCATAAACACATAATCCAACCACAACCTTCCTCTAGGTGTGGTGGAGCTCACTAGGGATTAAACCCAAGTTCCAAGGGTTTACCTTAACACGAGCAACACCGTTCCAAACGTATGCTCCAATTCAACTTCTCTCAAATCCAACCGTGTGAGGCACCCTACAACAATCATTAAATCCAATTTACTCAAAAACTCATTTCTCATCAAAATTCCTCAAATTTTGCCTAAGTTACAAATTCATATTTTTCACCAAAAATTAACATAGCATTTCTAGCTTACAAACATGATTCTAAGGCCTTTTCATCTAATAGCATTTTTGCATTTGGGCTCTCTATCATCACACATCTAAAATCAAAGATTTGAACACATATTCATAGATCTATGGAATCAACTATAAAGAGACCACAAATATACTTACAATGAGTAGTATGATCACTACCAAGGCTTCACTAAACCATTTGAAGCTCAAAACTCCAAGAAATCTCCAAGAACACTAATGGGTCGAATCTGAGTTTGCCAAAAACGTGGCCAAAGAGGTGGATTCAAGGCTTCTAGATGCTACCAATGGCTTTGGAAGGTTGTTTACGATAGATTTCAACACCAAAACCAAGCGATTCGGTGGAGAAACGAAGAAATGAGAGAAAAGTGAAGAAAATGAAAATGGTTCTTTTGCCTCTGTTGGAGCGCACGGATGAGGGAGGGAAGAAGAAGGAAAAAAGAGAAGAAAAGGGGGTGGGGCCAAGTGACTTCGGTCACACGGGTCCCACACGCGATCTAACTTTAACTCCGATAAAATTTCCGATCACAAATCCTTAATCTAAATATTTTTCCAGTCCATAACATATTTTTCTTTCTCCAAAATATTGATAAAAATTTCACACCTATTGGTACACTCACAACTCAGTATTTTAACACTTAAAAATCACTATTCATCGATTTTTCCCAAATTTGCCTATTTACTCAATTTTTCGCCCTGATTCCATTTCCAACCTTACTTTTGTCATTTGAAATCTCTAACTCAATATTTAAGCCTCCTAACACACGGTTGGCAAATTACCATTTTGCCCTTTTTGCCCTTTTTGGCCATAATCCTTGGATTTTCACTAATCCATCCACTTTCATTTCACAAAATACATTAAAATACACATTTAAATATTTGAGGTGTTATATTCACCCCACCTTTTTGAAATTTTGTCCGCAAAATTAAATCATACCTGCTCACTAACTCAGGATACAGCCGGAGAATCTCGTCCTCCCGCTCCCAAGTAGCCTCCTCAGGTGTGCGGCCTTCCCACTGAATCTTCAGCATGGGAATCACTTTACTTCTTAGTCTCTTTTCACTGCGGTCCAATACTGCAATAGGACCGATGGGAGTCTTCAAGTTCTCCCTGATTTCAATATTATCCGGCATCACAATATGCGACTCATCCGGAACATAATGTCGCAACTGCGACACATGAAAAACATCATGTAGATTAGATAGCTGCGGGGGTAAGGCAAGCTGATAGGCCACCCATCCTACTCTTTTCATAATCTGATATGGCCCAATGAATCGTGGACTCAGCTTCCTCACACCCAACGCACGGCCAACACCTGTGACCGGCGACAAACGTACAAAAACATGGTCACCTTCCTCAAATTCCAGCGGTCTATGCTTATTGTCATAGTAGCTTTTCTGCCGATTCTGTGCCTGTTTCAATTTTTCTCTAATCATTTCAATCTGCACTGTCGTTTCTTGCACAAAATCCGGACCAAATCTCTCTTTATCGCCTACCTCAGTCCAACAAGTGGGCGTACGACACCTCCTGCCATACAAAACCTCATATGGTGCCATACCCAGACTGGAATGAAAACTGTTATTATAAGAAAATTCCACCAGTGGTAAGTACTTATCCCAAGCATTACCCTGTTCCAGTGTGCATGCTCTCAGCATATCCTCAAGTGTTTGTATGGTCCTCTCAGTCTGACCATCAGTCTGCGGGTGATAAGCAGTGCTCAGTCGGAGCTGAGTGCCAAAAGCCTCCTGCAAAGCTCCCCAAAATCGTGAAGTAAACTTAGGGTCCCGATCACTCACAATGCTAATCGGTATCCCATGGAGTCTAACAATCTCCTTCATATACAATGTAGCCAACTTCTCTGTAGTGTAGTCCACTCGTACTGGTAGAAAATGTGCAGACTTCGTAAGTCGGTCCACAATAACCCAAATCGAATCATAACCAGCTTGAGTTCTCGGCAATCCAACAACAAAATCCATAGAAATACTTTCCCATTTCCATTCAGGTATATCCAGCGGCTGAAGTAATCCAGCAGGTTTCTGATGCTCTATTTTCACTTTCTGACAAACCAAGCACTTAGACACGTACTCGGCAACATCCCTTTTCATCCCAGGCCACCAGAACTTAGCTTTCAAATCTTGGTACATTTTTGTGGCACCTGGGTGGATAGCATATTGACCCTTATGGGCCTCAGTCATAACTTCCTCTGCAAGTTCCTTGGGCACAACAATCCTGCCCTGATATAATAGTAATCCTTGTTCATTCACAGATATGCCACTCTGGCCTTTCAAATACTTTATACTTTCATTGCGAATCTGAGTCTCTTTAATCTTCTCGTGCAGCTCGTTCTCAATCCGAGTCAACTCCATATCACACATTCTTCCTGCAAAGAAATCCGTTATTTTCATATCACGGAATTGCTCAATCACTTCATTATCCCACATCATCATATGAGATAAATTCACAGACTTCCTACTCAATGCATCTGCCACAACATTGGCCTTTCCCGGGTGGTATTTCAGCTCAAAGTCATAATCTTTCAAGAATTCAACCCATCTACGCTGCCTCATATTCAGCTCCTTCTGATCAAATAAATATTTCAAGCTTTTATGGTCGCTGAACACAGCAAACTTCATTCCATACAGAAAATGCCTCCAAATTTTCAAGGCAAAAACAATAGCAGCCAATTCTAAGTCATGCGTCGGATAATTTTCTTCATGTGGCCTCAACTGCCTAGACGCATATGCAATAACTTTTCCTTCCTGCATCAGCACGCTTCCTAAACCTTTCTTAGAAGCGTCACAATATAACACAAACTCACCCTCCGGATCAGGTAGAGTCAACACCGGAGCAGTAGTCAATTTCTCTTTAAGTAGCAGAAAGCAATCCTCACATTCCTGGGTCCACACAAAAGGAGTATCCTTCCGTGTCAATCGAGTCAACGGTAGAACCATTGCAGAAAATCCCTGTATAAATCGGCGATAATAGCCAGCAAGCCCCAGAAAACTTCTAATTTCAGTCACAGTCTTAGGTCTTTCCCAGTCACTTACCGCTTCAATCTTGCTTGGATCCACTGCAACACCACTTGCAGAAATAACATGACCCAAAAATTGCACCTCAGACAACCAGAATTCACACTTAGACGGTTTAGCATACAGTTTCTTGTCTTTCAACACCTGCAACACAGTCCTCAAATGGTCCATGTGCTCCTCTTTACTCTTAGAATAGATCAAAATGTCATCAATGAACACAATTACAAACTGGTCCAAATACGGTTTAAAAATGCGGTTCATATAGTCCATGAACACCGCCGGGGCATTAGTAAGCCCGAAAGGAATCACTTGATATTCAAAATGTCCATATCTGGATCGGAAAGCTGTTTTAGGTACATCCTCCGGTTTAATCCGAATCTGGTGATATCCGGACCGGAGATCAATCTTTGAAAATACACAGGCACCCCTCAACTGATCTAATAAATCATCAATACGAGGCAATGGGTACCGGTTCTTAATAGTCACTTTATTCAGCTGTCGGTAGTCAGTGCACAATCTCATGCTACCATCCTTTTTCTTGACAAATATCACCGGTGCTCCCCACGGAGACACACTCGGCCTAATAAAATTCTTCGCAGACAGTTCTTCAATATGTTTCTTCAATTCAGCCAACTCAAGTGGCGACATCCGATATGGAGCCAAGGAGATCGGCCCCACACCAGGCAATAGATCAATCGAGAATTCAATCTCTCTCTCAGGTGGGAATTCCGGTATCTCATCCGGAAATACATCTTCAAACTCATTAACAACTGGAATAGTAGAAATCTCCTCCTTTTTATCACCCACCAATCCGCCCAACAAGACATAACCCAGATCTCCAGCCTTCAAGGCTTTCACAGTCTGACTGACAGACAAATACAAAGACGGACAAACAGACGGCCTCTCGTGAGATAGCAACAACCTCTTCCCGCAACAATCAATCATTGCGCAGTTCCGAGACAACCAATCCATCCCCAAAATTAAATTGACAGAGGCCAGGGGTAAGATAATTAAATCAATGGTGTAACCCCTGCCTAAATAAGTGAACTTTACATCTTCACAAATCCAAGACGACTCACTAACCTCTCCTGTAGCAGTAGTAATACGCATCGGAGGAACCATCCGTGTTACCTTTAAGTCCAACGCCTTAGCCACATAGTCCGCCACAAATGAATGTGTTGCTCCCGAATCAAACAATACAGATAAATCAACATTAGAGAGAAAAATTATACCTTTAACCAAATTCGGAGCCTTTTCAGTACGTTGTGCATTAGTAGTATAAACTCGTCCCACAGTAGGAACAACAGCAATAGGAGCAGCAGTAGTAGTAGTAGTAGCTGGCGGCAAGGCCTGCAGATTCGCAGCCTGCACCGAAGGAGATGTACAATTTCTAGCAAAGTGGCCACTCTGACCACATCTAAAACAATTCGACGTACCAGCACCACATACACCTCTGTGGTATTTCCCACACTTCCCACATTGTGGGGTAAAATATCTGTTCGCAGCACCACCACCACCATTATTTCCACCCCTCTTGAACTGACCAGGAGGCTGCCTCACATGCAACCCCCTACCTCTATTATTAAAACCTCCTCTATTGGTATTACCAGAAGGACCAGGTGTCCTCTTAACATCTTGCTCTTTTGTAGAATCGGATTTCGGATACCTCCCATAAACAGTCTCGACCCTCTTACATTGGGTCACCAAATCAGCAAAGTTTCTCACTGCGGTATTTGACATCCTCTTAGCAATCTTCTCATTCAGCCCTCTTTGAAATTTAGCTGACAAGAATTCCGGAGTAGGTAGAGTACCTCCATAATTAGCAAACTTGACAAGTTCATTAAATCTCGCCACATAGGCATCAACAGTCATCACTCCCTGTACCAGATTATCAAATTCACCTTGCTTAGCCTCCCGAACATCGCGGGGAAAATATTCTTCATGGAATAATCCTTCAAACATAGTCCAAGTAAGGACCTCACCCTGAATAATAAATGGGCGAGACACATTGTCCCACCACTCCTGGGCATCACCCTCCAGCATATAGGCAGAATACAATAACTTCTGCGGATCTTGGCATCTCATAACCTGAAAAATCTTGTCCATGCCCCTCAACCAAGTAGTGACCTCCTTTGGGTCCCTTGACCCCAGAAATGCGGGTGGCTTATGTTTCCTAAAAGATATGAGTCTACGCTCATCATCAGCATTATCAATAACTTGCCCAGCAGCCCCAGTAGATTGGGCAACAGATGACGGATCAGGAACATAACTAGGATCCGTGGTAGTATGATGACTAGCCTCACCAGTGTGGTGACTAGCCCCACTCTCCCCCTGTTGAGGAGTAACAGATGGCGTCGGTGTAGGAGTCACCGTAGCCGTATGTGGAGGTGAATTATCCCTCCTAGGACGACCTCTATCCGCCCTCATCTCAGCCATAAAGGCCTGCATCATATCCTGATTGGTTTTCATCAGGTTCTCTGTCATATTTCTGTTTGCAGCCGTTTCCGCCTGCAGAGCATTCAGTGCTGCAGTGATCGGATCCGGTGGCAAATGACCTGCACCCCGTGCCCCACGGCGACCTCGTGCCCTACTCATGATATCTGTACATGTAACACAAAGGAATGAGCTGATCAGACCCACACTGAGGAATCACATATACATTAATCATAAATAGTTCACAGATAGCTATGACACACAAGATACAACATACATAGCAATCAGAGTTCCCTAAACAAAACTGCTCTGATACCATAAAATGTAACAGCCCGTTGTACACCGGTATTGTTAACATTGATTATGATATTAAGCGCAGTTACAATCACAGTGATTTGGTTAATTAAATTACGGGCAAATTTTTCTTTTAACATATTCCTTTTCTTTTTCATAAATACATTTTCCGTAATCAATTAAAACCATACTATAATTGTAAATGCCATTTGCGGAATCATACCCTTTCTAACATCATAGATCATTCTTTTTAATTATTTCATTTAAACTCACCATCTTACTCTCATCTTTTACCAAGTTGTAGTCCTTTACGTTGTCTACGCGTGGTTTCAAACCACGTATCATTTGGAGTTCTACCCATCAAGTTATGCCCCTTTCTTTAAGTCAAGAAAACCTGAATTTTCAAAAATTGCACTGTGGTAATCGATTACCAGTGGGTGGTAATCGATTACCACCTGTCAAAAATGAGGCAGTAGCCAAATTTTGACCTCCTCTGTTCTGGTAATCGATTACCAACTCTTGGTAATCGATTACCACACATGGTAATCGATTACCAAAGGCCAGTAATCGATTACCAGTGCAGACAGTAGCTGATTTTTCGTCCCCTGTTGCATGGTAATCGATTACCATGCTTGGGTAATCGATTACTATGCAGCAAAATGACAGATTACAGCTGTTTTGAGCCCCAAAAAGGGTGTGTAATCCATCCCTAATCCCCTGGTACTCCACATAACACATAATCATGTCCTAATGTTGGCTCTAGGCCCTTCCATCATGCATTTTCCTTAAGTTTAACATCAATTACATCATTCTCAAAATAATGGCCATTTACATGCAATATGGACCATTTTTACAACATAACTCATCAAGACTTCAAGGCTATGAATGTGGCAATGGACAAGTCCCATGCTCACTCAAAATATACAGTTATCCAAGCCATGAATAATAAAACATAAACAAGACTTAGCATATGACCATGAACACTAACAAAAGCATGGAAAATAACATCATGCAATATGTTCATGACCTAAGTCTCAAAATACTAATGGTATGCTATGTGCACTCCATAAACTCCTCCAAAAAGCCATGCAATCCAATGCACCGCATGCCCATCCAACGTCCACTACACGGGCTTCTTGCCCGAAGCTCCTCCCGGCTCATAGTGACCTGAAATGTGGTCCCCCAAACACGGGGTGAGATATACGGATATATCTCAGTAAACCAATGGAGCTAGAGGCTCTCTCCACTCCATGGCTCACTAAAATGTATCAAAATGACATAATATGGCATGCAAGTAAAACAATATCACCATCCTCCTGGAGACACCCAAGAACATCCACTCATGGATTCATGTTCAAGGACTCCATCATATAACTCCCTGGACAGTCCTGGCGCCTCTCCCATGGTTGAGAAGACTCCATGGCAATACCCAACCGGAACTCCTCATGAGCCCTATCCGGCGGACGTCCCACGTTTGGATCATCCTGGCGCCGCTCCCAGAGTCGACTCCACGGCAATACCCGACTGGCATTCTCACGAGGATGAATCCAGCGGATGACCAAACTCCACTTGTCAACTGATCAGTGACCACACAATTTCACACAATACAAGCAATATGCATACAAGCATACAAACACATCATGTCATAACTACATCGTCCAACCACAACCTTCCTCTAGGTGTGGTGGAGCTCACTAGGGATTAAACCCAAGTTCCAAGAGTTTACCTTAGCACGAGCAACACCGTTCCAAACGTATGCTCCAATTCAACTTTTCTCAAATCCAACCGTGTGAGGCACCCTACAACAATCATTAAATCCAATTTACTCAAAAACTCATTTTTCATCAAAATTCCTCAAATTTTGCCTAAGTTACCAATCCATATTTTTCACCAAAAATTAACATAGCATTTCTAGCTTACAAACATGATTCTAAGGCCTTTTCATCTAATAGCATTTTTGCATTTGGGTTCTCTATCATCACACATCTAAAATCAAAGCTTTGAACACATTTTCATAGATCTATGGAATCAACTATCAAAAGACCACAAATATACTTACAATGGGTAGTATGATCACCACCAAGGTTCCACTAAACCATTTGAAGCTCAAAACTCCAAGAAATCTTCAAGAACACTAATGGGTCGATTCTGAGTTTGCCAAAAACGTGGCCAAAGAGGTGGATTCAAGGCTTCTAGATGCTACCAATGGCTTTGGAAGGTTGTTTACGATAGATTTCAACACCAAAATCAAGCGATTCGGTGGAGAAACGAAGAAATGGGAAGAAAGTGTGAAAATGGTGAAAATGGCTTCTTTTGCCTCTGTTGGTGCGCACGGGCAGTGAGGAGGGAAGGAGGGAAAGAAGAAGGAAAAAGGAGGTGGGGCCAAGTGACTTCGGTCACACGGGTCCCACACGCGATCTAACTTTAACTCCGATAAAATTTCCGATCACAAATCCTTAATCTAAATATTTTTCCAGTCCATGACATATTTTTCTTTCTCCAAAATATTGATAAAAATTTCACACCTATTGGTACACTCACAACTCAGTATTTTAACACTTAAAAATCACTATTCATCGATTTTTCCCAAATTTGCCTATTCACTCAATTTTCCGCCCTGATTCCATTTCCAACCTTACTTTTGTCATTTGAAATCTCTAACTCAATATTTAAGCCTCCTAACACACGGTTGGCAAATTACCATTTTGCCCTTTTTGCCCTTTTTGGCCATAATCCTTGGATTTTCACTAATCCATCCACTTTCATTTCACAAAATACATTAAAATACACATTTAAATATTTGAGGTGTTATACTATCTACAAAAACAAGGGAGATATACAGAATTGTTCAAACTATAGAGGCATTAAGCTAATGAGTCATACTATGAAGTTATGGGAGAGGGTTATTGAACATCGCTTGAGGAGAGATACCAAGGTTTCTGTAAATCAATTTGGATTTATGCCAGGAAGATGTACCATGGAAGCAATTTTCTTGATGCGACAACTTATGGAAAGATACCGAGAAAAGAAGAAGGACTTGCATATGGTGTTCATAGACCTTGAGAAAGCATATGATAGGGTTCCGAAGGAAAGTTTTATGGTGGGTTCTGGAGAAGAAAAAGGTTCCATCAAAGTATGTAAAGACAATCCAGGATATGTATGATGGGGCTACTACATGTGTAAAAACTTGTAACGGAACATCAAGTTATTTTCCTATCACAGTTGGTGTATGTAAGAACCCGCACCGCTAATTAAGGTAATTAGTAAATTAATTATGTTAATTAAGAAATAATTCCATAATTGACCCTAATAATTATGGATGGGCTTAGATAATTATATTGAGTGAGTAAAAATGCTGAAAGTCGCTTTTCGGAAGAAAAGCGCAGATACCGGTTCTGCTACTCGGTATAAATGCGTACTGGAAAAGTATCCCGGAAAATTATAACGAATGCATGATAATTACTAGAATATTATGTAGGACTTGTAAAACAAGTTTCAAGTCAAAATAACGTAATCTGATGCCAGAACTGATACTGGCTATGGAAAAGCGCGTTCCGGAAAGGTGCTCCGAAAAATAAAATAAAAATATGAGAAATCTTAGAAAAATTTCTAGGTCTAGAATCCGAAGTTTGGGATCAATATCTTTTACTTTGCTATTAGGGATAATACTGCGCGATTAGTGGCCATGTGCCTATAAATAGACACACTAAGGCACACAACCCTAGGCAGCCATATTTCATACGTGAAGGAGGCTGTTTTTCTGCTCAGCATTGTCCATTTCCTTTCCCTCAACCTTTGAGGATCAAGTCTTCACCTTTGGCTTGGTTTCTCCTCCTTCTTCCTTCCTACACACTTGTGAGCATCCTTGTGGGAGTGAGAGGAGTGTTTATGGGCAGTGTCAGCTGCTGTGTGGGTAAGGTTGGTGGGCTGAGTTGGTGACTTGAGTGGTTTGAACCTTTGGCTTGGCATTGGTGGTGCCAAGGAGCCTTCTTGTGGTGCAAGAACCCATCTTGAAGGTGCCATTTTCGTGCTCCTACTTAGGCTGAGTTTGAAGTGTCTTGGGAGAGCTCCAAGAGCACACCTTGCTCTGTTTTGAGCTTTGGTAAGTTTCCTCACCTTTGATCTTAAGTTTTAATGCTTAAAGTTGATGTCTTGGCCTTGTTTAATGAGTAAACAAGAGGGTATAATGTATATGAACCTAAAATGGATTAAAGATGCATGCTTTAACGTGTACATGTGTTAAAAGTTGGATCTTTGGGTTGGATATTCACGAAATGCAGAAACTGCATTCTGTCGTGAGATATCCGGATATTTGTCGAACAGATATCCGGATATCAGTATCCGGATATGATATCCGGATATTGATATCCGGATATGGGATCTGGGTATCCGGATATGGCATATCCGGATATGTCCAGTGTGATATCCGGATATGGCATATCCGGATATTCCCCTTCTGATATCCGGATATCCTGGGTTTGCGCAGACAGTAGCTGTGCTGTATGAACAGTAAGCTTTTTGGTGTGTGTGGACCCTAGATTAAGGAAGTTGAACTTCTGTAATTAATGAACTAAGTCTGAATCATGTGATTAAGGGCTTATGGCTTTGATGGAAGCCTTAAGACGTAAAACGTAAAGGAAAGGCGTAGTCTTTAAGTTGTATGCTTGTTGTGCATTAATATTGATGTATTATTGGTCCATATCAGATTGCGATACTGCTGTTTGTGGACTTGTGAGTGGTTGGACTCTTGGCTTGGATAGCTAGCTTGCAAGGTAAGCTTTCGTGTCCTCAGTTTAGCCATTTTGTTGTTCCACCATGTCCCATGGGGATGGGTTTATGCATGCTGTGTTACATGCTTTATTGTTTTGGAAATGCTGTTGAGCTATTTATATGCAATGAGCTTTATGAGATGCATGTGGTGTCCACCTAGACGGTAATCCTGAGTATGTAGTACATACAAGATGGAGAAGCTGTGGGTGAGGTGCAGGTAGTATCCATGTACTCATGTAGGCATAGACGTATTCCTACATTTCTCTGGCCAGTAGATTTGATAAACACACATGGCATGATTAATTGCTGCATCGCATGATTTTGGAACTTACATTGTAAATACTGTTTTAGAACTTATATTACACATGTAAGTGAGCTTGGGGTGGAGACTCCTTGAGGACCCCTTGTCTTACTGAGATTTCTTGTTAGAGATCTCACCCAACGTTTGGGGACGCTTATTTCAGGATCAGGTAATGTTGAGGGCTCAGGCGGCAGGAGGCCCGAGCTGAGTTGATATGATGATATGCTGACTGCTGTTATGTTTTCCGCTTTATTGATATTATTATGTTGAGACTGTTGTTTGGGCATTGTTGCCTTATTTGGTGAGCATGGGGTTTGTCCATGCCACATGGTTTGACTATTGTCTTTTAATTTAATGTTGTAATTAAAGTATCAGGATTTTGACCCAGGCTGCATGTTGTAGTCCAGTGGTTTTAGATACTCACCTTATATTTATGTACGAGGTATTCAGTTAGTTGTCTTGCAATTTACATACAGGCAGTATTTTTATGAAAATGATTAAGTAATCAAGTTGGTTAAGTTAATGACGTCATAAATGAATTAAAGAAAAAGTTATTCCGCATTTTAATTAAGCGTAGCTTAATACGATAGTATGTTAACAATCCGGGTTAACACGGGCTGTTACATTTTATGGTATCAAAGCACTTTCTAGGGAAAAGCCTGTATGTATTGCAATAACTTAGGATGTGTCGTTGCGTGTCTACTTTGTGTTCTCTCTGATTGGTGTGTGTTATGATAATGCATATGTGACCACATAGCGTGGGCCTGATCAACTCATTCTTTGTGTAACTTGTGCAGAGTCATGGTGCCACCAAGGAGGAACACGAGTACGAGCGAGGATCAATCGGATCCTATCCTGGCTGCATTGGCTGAGATGCAGGAGGCCCGACTAGCCGACCAGGAAGCCACGAGGCTGGCGAACCGGGCGATGCTGGACGCTATTCGAGATGCGAACCGGCAAACCACGGCAGAGGTTCTGGAGGAGAACCGGATGGCCAACATGACTATGATGAGGGTCATGTTGGAGGAGTTGAGGGCTGGTCCTGCTGCTGGCCAGGGTCCTCCACCACCTCCACCGCCGCCACCGCCTCCACCTCCGCCGCCGCCACTTATATGCTGGAGGGCGAGGCCCATGAGTAGTGGACCAATCTTTCTCAGGTCTACGAGATGCAGGGCCATGTGATGACGTGGCCATTCTTCGAGGAGAGCTTTCTGGGTCAGTACTTCCCTCATGACTCACAGGAGAGGAAGCAGGGGGAGTTTGACCGGTTGGTTCAGGGCTCGTTGTCTGTCGACGAGTACCTGGCCAAGTTTAATGAGCTGGTGAAGTTTTCACACTTCAGGATGGCGAGGCCTACTCCTACATTCTTGGCTGCTAAGTTCCGCAGGGGACTTAGTGAGGATATTGCTGGTTACTTAGCTGGGTCTGCTTCCAGAGATTTTGGGACACTGGTCCAGCAGTGTCGTGATATTGAGGACTTCTACAGCACGAGTAAGGCCAAGAAGGCCAAGATGGAGGTGCCACAGGGTACCGGCGGTTCCACTCCCTGGAAGAACAAAAATTTTACAAACAAGGGCAGGGGCAAGCAGATGGTGGCTAAGCAAGCGCCAAATCAGTTTAGAAAGACTGCTACTCAGGGGAACGCCGCTAGACCTCCTGCTCCCAGATGCTCTGGATGCGGGAAGTCACATTTTGGGCCGTGTTCTACCGGGCAACTGATTTGCTTCCAGTGTGGCAAGGAGGGCCACTACTCCAGAGATTGCCCGACGGCGAGAGTTGCTACAGTGCAGGCTGTGCCATTGCAGATGGTTCCTACTGGGGCACCAGCCGTGCCACCTACTACAGGACGAGTCTACACACTTGATCGTCAGCAGTCGGACAGAGCTCCGAACCTGGTCAGAGGTACTGTTACCATTGGTGGTTCAGCTGTTGATGTGTTATTTGATTCCGGGG
>JAVKPL010006390.1:0-25746 GCA_032173675.1 Gastrolobium villosum
AGCCAAGTTTATTACTTAATCAATTTCATAAAATATCGCCTGTATGTAAATTGCAAAAGACAACTAACTGAATACCTCAATAAATAAATAAAGTGAGTATCTAAAGTCACGGATCTACAACACGTAGTCCGGACAATAATCCTGATACATTATTACAACTTTAAATAAACAAGACATACTCAAGTCTATGTGGCATGGACAAACCCCATGCTCACTAAATAAGGCAACAAAGCCCCATAGCAGTCTCAACAACAACAACATAATAATAACTGAAGCTATAAGCATAAAAGCATCAGGTATATCCAGCATCCAACATGTCAGCACATAACAAGTCTATAATCAACTGAGCTCCGGCCTCCTGCCGCCAGAGGCATCTACTCCAGCATTTCTTGAAATAAGCGCCCCCAAACGTGGGGTGAGATCTCTAATCAAAGGAATCTCAGTAAGACAAGGGGTCCTCAAAGCTCTTCCACCTCAAGCTCACTTACATCTGCAGATATAAGTTCAAAAGCATATATCTGATATAAGTTCCAAAATAGTGCAATGCAGCAGATATCATGTTATATAGGTTATACTGTTCTACTGATCAGAGAAGTGCAGGAATACGTCTATTACCCACACAGTACCAGCCCATGCTGTATCAGCCCATGCTGTACCTACCTCCAAAGGACCACCCCATGGCTTCCCTTTAAGGCAAACACCACATAAATATCATACAATAATTGCACTTAACAGCTCCACATCATTTCAATAAAATAGTACATGAAAAACACATCATGCATATAAACCATCCCCCCATGGGAAATGTTGGAACCAACAATGGCTAAACCGATGACATGAAAGCTTACCTTGCAAGCAATCAATCCAAGCCAAGAGTCCTCACAGCTCAAGGTCCAACACAGCAGAAATCACAATCTGATTTAGACCAGCAATCATATCAATAACATAGCTCGTAAGCATAAACATAAAGACTACGTTTCTTTGTTACGTTTTACGTCTTAAGGCTTCCCACCAAGCCACAAGCCCTTAGTCCCTTGATTCTGACTTAATTAAGTATTTATAGAAGTTCAACTCCATCAAAATAGGGTCCACAAACCCATAACTCCAATCTGTATGAACAGTACCTCACTGTTCTTCGAAAATCCAGAATATCCGGATATATGTCGGGGGTATATCCGGATATCCATATCCGGATATCTCCAAGCCCATATCCGGATACCAATATCCGGATATCATATCCAGATATCTCATGACAGAATGCAGTTTCTGCATTTCGCGAGATATCACTCCCAAGGTTCCATTTTATTAAAACTGCAGTTGTAATTCTTTACCAAAAATTCTGAGATTTTAATATGTTAAACTAGACCTCACAAGCTTTCCAACGACATATCTTATGTCTCAATCGGAGTTGTATAACTCCGGTTATGATTTTCGCAAAGTGACTGCTGCCAACTGAATTTCCAGCAACCAAGACGCGACTTTAAACTAACACTGAGATCAAACCACTTATCCAATGGCTACGAAATTTTACAGGGTTTTAGCCTTATGTGTTACCTACACGTAGGTCCAAACGGAACTTGATTTTTACCGAAACAGGTTCGTTTCTGTCCCCATATCCGGATATCATATCCGGATATCATATCCGGATATGCCATATCCGGATATTTCATGACAGAGGCCACAAATAGCAGCCTAGCACGAAAATATCCATTTAAAATTCCAACTTTCACCTAGATACATCTATCCCATCGACTTAGCATGCATTTTAACACTTAGGTTCATCAACCAACGTTCAAATTATCAAGAATCATAATTTTACATCTTTAATTCATGTTATATTCATGAAAACACAACGGAAAGTGTTGAGGCATATACCCAAAGCTTCAAAACAGAGGAAATGAGTGATCTTTGAGGTCTTGAAGTAAGAATTCAAGCTCTCAAGTTGGGTCCTTTCTTCACAAAGTTAGCTTCTTCACTACAAAAAACACGGCCCATTGCCACATAGTTTTAACCACATTTATTACATGTTGAATAAAAATACAAATATGCCCCCGATTAGCGACATCATTTAGAAAATGTAGCGGAACTACTTTTTTTTAATAGAAAACGTTCTCCTTTTTTACTCACTCATTGTTTTTTAGGTAAACCCTAAATTTAGCTAACTCAGTTCCTTTCTTAATTGTGAACTTCAGTTCCTTTCTTTATCATGCATTGTGCTTGCAATTGAGTTTCAAATCTTGGAGTTTTCATTGTTACGCTGACTTTTCTAATTTGCTTGGTATATATAGATCTTTGAATGTTATAATATTTTGTTGTTGTTCTTCTTCTTTTTTTGTGTGTTTATGTGGATTTTGAGAGCAATCTAATGTATATTCCTAATTTGTTCACTTCACTCTCCCTCATATTCAGGTACTTTCTCTCTCTCTCTCGTACTTTCTTTCTCTATCTCTCTCGTTATATATGGTTATTAATTTCTCTTTATCTGTTTTTCCTTTCTCTGTATTAGCTTCTCTTTCTCTGTTATTCCTTTCTCAATTTTGAATTGCCTACTTGTGTTCGATAAATTGCCTGAACCACTCACTTATGTTTGTGTTCGATATTTTGCTTGTTTTGCTTCTAAAATAACTATTTGTTTTTAACCCCTTGATTTTGATCAACACTGTGTGTATTAGTACTATTTGCATATTCCTGAGCTAGTTCAATTTTATAGATACCCAGCTAATATTACCCTTCTACGTGGAAATCATGAAAGTAGACAACTAACACAGGTATGCTTTTATTCTATCGTATACTTGGCTATTGTGCTTGACATGATTATACAAGAGTTTCCCTGCCTTGGTTGTTTAGAATAGAATTTATTTGTTGGTTAGCTTAAGGTTTGTGGTTTGGAGGATAGCAACCACGTGGTGAAATTTGGCAGTGTAGCTTCGTCTGCTCTGTAGTACTTTTGTGTGAATTCAAGCAAATCGGACCATGTAAAATCTGAATACTGTTTCGTCCCGTCCCTACGAACAATATCCTCTGGTGGTTTCACCACCTTGTCTTCTTTGGGGCATAGAAAAAATGCCAAAGACCTTCTCTCCTTGTACTGGTTAACTGTATAGTGCAAAATTGCACATCTTTCAAAGTGAACATAAATTAAGATGTACTGTTAGTTTACTACTGAAGTGACACTGCTGAAGACAAGTTGTATGAAGTCTTGATAACTGACAAAAACACAGTTATACTTCTCTAATAACATACAGTAAGACAATTTTTCATCTATTTTTCTTTTCAAGGGTCTTTTTTATTTGTATCAATATCACGTTATTGCACCAACCATCTGTAATTTACTGACTGTTGTAGTTTCAACTAGTTATATTCATGACCATCTAGGCTAGGATACCCTCCCTTTATAACATCTAGCTAACCTGGGATGATAGCAGTCTCAAGGAAACTAGAAAGAGTTAGAAAGTACTGCTTACACACCCTTTTCTAGTTTGTAGAAAGTATTAAGCTTATGCATGTTGATTATCATTTCTATCTCTAATTTTACTTCATTCTTTGCCTCATTAGAGGTCACATGGGCCTCTGAAAACTTTCCTATTGTTGGAAAATGTTGTGCTTCCCAGTTCAAATCCTGGCAATGGAAAGTATTCTTAAAAGAATGTGGTGTTTCTAGGTTTCTCAAAGATTGAAAACTATTTTCTGCCAGTATATATGACAACTGATGTATGGACTTTATGCACTGTATACTTTTGCCCTTTGATCAGGGTCCTAAGTTTCTTCTCATTTAAAGTACTCTTTGTTTGCCTCCCCATACAAAATACACCTTTTTTTTTGTTTTTTCAATTCAATATTATAGAACATATTCCATTTATTTCCTTTTTATTTCTTAAAAATATAAATAACTTGACTGATTATTGGTGGACATGTAAACAGAATATGGTACACATCATCGGCTGGGAAATATTGGAGATGGAATTCGTCTTTGTAAGTTTTTTTATTTTTATTCCAGTTATTTTGAAAATTATGTATTTGCCAATAAAAGAAAACAAGGAAAAGGTTTTTCATTGTACAGCTTTGGAACATATGTATAGACACTGGGCTTTTAGAACTTATGGAGCTTTGATCTTCACTGCTTGTTATTTAAAGATAATTGAAGTGATTGATATTTTTTAATATGCAGGGTCGGAGATTAATCCAGAACTTCTGTTAGCTGTTTTTCTTCCTGCTCTCCTTTTCGAGAGTTCATTCTCAATAATTGAAGGGGAATCCTTGATGAATGATGGGTATTTTGTTCTTCTTTAAACTATCATCTACCCTTCAAATGAATTTCTGTGTTTGCTAAATGAATCTAGGTTGTAGGAAGTGGCTTAAAGCTTTTAACATTTAGAATGAGTTACTATTTTTTTATGTGATGATTGTTTTGGAGGTCTTTTATTTTGTCTTCGACAAAGCTTAATCTTCATTTTTGTTCAGGACGGCTATTGTGGTTTATACACTATTCTATCGAATGGTTCTGGGAGAGACCTTCAATTGGGTTGCCATAATCAAATTTCTAGCACAAGCTTCACTTGGAGCGTAGGTTTCACTTTCACCTGCTTCTCTGTTGCTTTAGTGGCAAAAGTTATCTTTTATCATGTGACCCTGTGCTTAGTCCAGTGTAGGAATTGGCCTTGCTTTTGGGATAGCATCTGTTTTGTGGCTTGGGTTTATTTTTAATGATACAGTGATAGAGATTTTTCTAACACTTCTTGTTAGCTACATTGCTTACTTCACTGTAAGTTGCTTTCAAACTTGGATTCATCCTTTAATAAGTTGATAGATTATATTTACAATATGAATAATTATGCAAGTGGGATGCACCCGTTCTCTATCTATACTCTAATTTCTTGGATGCATCTTTAGAAGATGCGAGATTATATCTTTTGAAATCTTATCATCATATTTGGTTTTTGTTCTTGGTGTTATTTTGAATTGCTTGCATATTGTGGATGAAAAAAATTGATGGCCAAAATCTTTTATAGGCTCAAGAGGGTGCAGCTGTTTCTGGTGTGTTGACTGTGATGGCATTGGGAATGTAAGTTGATCTTTCGTATAAAATATCTTTTAACACTTAAAATTTGGAAATCTGGTTATTAAAATCTTGCTACAGGTTCTATTCAGCATTTGCAAGGACAACCTTTAAGGGTGAAAGTCAACAAAGCTTACCTCACTTTTGGTATGCCTTTTACTTGTCTTGTGTATATATAAATTAGATTAATTCAGTGTGGACTTCAGTAGTAAACTAGCAGTATTGTTAAAGGTTTTTTTGTAACTTAATCTAAATTAAATATATATTGTTCATATATATATGAAAGCCATAACAGGTTATATATATATATATATATATATATATATACTGACCCTCATTGTTTAAATAGCAGGTTGGTGATTTTTTTTTTTATTTATGGTTATTATTATTATTATTATTATAAGGAAGAGTCATAACCAATCTCTTCGACAGACTTGATTAGTACCAACTTATTTTATATTTAGCACTTGAATCTTCACTAATGTGTTTCCAAATTCTTGTACGCATGCAGTTGAGGTATGACAATTAGAAGAAAATATCAATGCACCACATTTGAGTCATTTAGCATTATTTATGACTTTGTACCTCACCACATGGTTTGAGGACACAAGTTAGTTATGAATCCGATCATGCATTATGATGAATCATCGTTTGACACAAAAATAGTATAGAATTAACCAAATCTTCCTCTTTTTAACAGCATTGCAAGTGACCATCGTATTCCTTAACCCTTCCTAACTTGTTCTGATGCTTTTACTGTTCGAATGTATAGAAATATATACGTTGAAAGAAAGGGGTTCCCTAATGATTTTCCTCATATATTATTATGAGTATTGGTAAAGGGCCTTACAGGGGAAGGGCCTTGCAGTGACCAGAACTGTCATTTCAGAATCAGATAATTCCCCTGCTTTTAACACACCCAGATTGGTTGTCAAGAAGGTTTTGGCCAGATCTCAGCATGAAGGGGATAGAGCAATTGTTAGGAGAGGCATTGGAAGGTATTTTTCTATTTTGCATCCAAACTCCTCTTTTTATATTTTATTTGAATTACTTTATTACTTGAGAGGTTTATGGATTGATTTGATATGTGATTCTTAGAAGCGAGTCGAAGAACTTGGATCCCTTTCTAATGCTGGATCACTTCTCAGGTACACCTTATTGGTTGTTGACCCTGTTTTGTTGTTACTATGAAATTTTTCCAGTATGCTTAAACTTCAATATTTTCTATTTTTTATTCTAACACTGCTTTTTTATTTTTCTTGTTCATGTGTATAGGAATCCTCAAAACTTTTTTTTTCTTTCTCAATTGGTGCTTCCAATTGTCAATACCTTCTTGCTTTTTATAGAAACTTTGGTAAACAAATGTCTTAATTAGCAATGATTACTGTTGGATATCTAGTTTGTTCTCCATATCTTTTCCCTGTGCAAAATAACATAAATCTCGGCCTAGTATTCGCCAGCATTCCAACCACCATCATCATTGGTAACTAAATAATGGACAGAACGGTAAGTATAGATTAACCATTAGATGATCTTCCAAAATCTTATATGGGGAAATTTTTTTCATTTTTCAAATTTTTTTGAATATTTTTTCTTCATACATTTAATTATGTCTTCCGGGTGTGGTCACTGCAAGGCCCTTGCCCCTATAAGGATGTTCTCAGGTCCGTAAACTTCTATTTTAGCTAATAGTTATAACTTAATAAGTTTCCCCTGTTTGTGAATTGTGACTATATATGAAGGTAAATCATGATAAAACTTTAACTGTTTCTGCAGACTTATGAAAGGTTGCTGCAACATTTAAACTGGAGGAAAAAATAAAGAGAAAAAAATAATTTTTGTTACTCATAGGATTTGGAAGAATTGGGTGTAACAAAAAAAATATTGATATATCATTAATTATAATAGTTGGTGTTTAATGAGTGGTAATAGTTCCAAGAATTTCTGTTTTTATGTGCTGTAGGCACATACATGCATTTACTTCTTACAAATTATTTGAAAGACAATAAATTTTTCTTGGTTTTGCTTGGTCTGTAAATGAAGTTGCCTAGACAAACACCAATAAATTTTTGTGTAGACTTTAGATAATTAATAGTATATTAACATAATATGGAATTGATTTTTGCAGGTGTGATTTGGTAGATGGCAATAAAGAACAAGTCCTAAATGGATGATAAGGAAAATTTGTACTACCGTGATTTTTTATGGAATTGAGAAGATACTTTTTTGTATAGATGTCCCACAAGTAAACTTTTTATTAGTTTTATTTGGCGATTTTTTCCCTTTGTAATATTGGTAGAAAGATTGATTAGTTTATATAAATTGAAAACATGATAGCTTGTACAAATTCTTCAGTGATAATAGAATATAATGTTTAGTGTTTGGTTCGCAATTTAATGTGTTCACTAAATCGTGTTTAAGCTATTTTCAATATTTTTTTCTTTATTATTGTAATATTTGTCGATTTCATAATATTTTTAATTTTAAAAAAGAAATTTTGTATATTTAGCCATAGCCATGAATGTGGCTAAAAAAATGTTTTAGGCACAAATAGCCACATTTTTCTATTGTGGCAAACAAAACAGTTTAAACACATTTATAAAGTGGCTAAATAAATAATAAATGTGGCTAAAAAAAGGCTACCACACTTGGTCACAATGTGGCAAAGTGAATAAAATAATGTGGCTAAATCATTGCAACACCACTTTTAGCTACATTTAATCAAAATGTGGCAAAATATGTTAGCCACATTTTTTATCAATGTTTGCCACATTTTTAAATGTGGCTAATCAACATTTTTTTTGTAGTGCTTGGTGATGACAAGTAGGTGTACAATGGCCCAAACCAACAAAACAATGATGAAAGCTCTCTAACTCCCTAAGTCAGAATTAGAGACTCTCAAGAGTGGGTTTTTATTCTTCAAGATGTTAGCTTCCAAGGATTCAAGATGATCAAGAACAAGAAAGATGAAGAATCAATGAGAAAGGTGGTCACTTTATGGTTTTGCAAGGAGAGGGAGGCAATGGAATAGTGCACAAAAGGCTGGTCAGCCTCCCCAAGGTCACGTAGCAATAGAAAAATGCCTAGGGTTTTGTGCAAAAGTTATATTTATAGCCACTTAACAATTAAACACGCAGTATTAACTTTAATAGCTACGCAAAACATCTTAATCCCAAACTTTGGAATCTTAACCTACGCATTTTTCTAAGATTTTTCATATTTTTTTTTTCGGAGCACCTTTCCGGTACGCCCTTTTCCATAGCCAGTATCAGTTCTGGCATCAGTTCTCATTATTTTGACTTGAAACTCGTTTTAGAAGTCCTACACATTATTCTAGTAATTATCATGCACTTATTATAATTTTCTGGGATACTTCGCCGATACGCATTTATACCGGGTAGCAGAACTGGTATCTGCGCTTTTCGCCCGAAAAGCGACTTTCAGCATTGTTACCCACTTACTATAATTATTAAAGCCTTACAATAATTATTAGGGTCAATTATGGAATTATTTCCTAATTCTCACATTTAATTAATTAATTTCCTTACTTAACGGTGCGGGTTCTTACACCAGAAACGTAAACCGAGTCATGAAAAATGGAGTTGGAGATCTCAAATGATAAAAATAATGCCGGAGATGGATTCAGGACGAAAAATTGAGTGAATATGCAAGTTGTGAAAATTTTGATGAATAGTGATTTTTCCGGTGTAAAAATACTGCGGTATAATTGTACCAATAGGACTGATGTAACGCCCTCCCTTGTATGCATCCAAGAGAGTCGTTTGCTAAGAGGAATTAGAGTCTTTAACGACACTTTAGCTACTAAAATTTTTATTCCAAAAGCAAAATAGTAATGCATTTAAAAATTCGTATAAATTCTGTTCGGATGAGTTAAAAAAATATTCCTTGTGATTTAGAAAGAGCACGTCGGGGGCTTCGCGTGCATATAAAATAATAGTAAATCGGAGTTCGTTTGCACCTTGAAACATAACCCGTAAGGTGCTCGTAAAACTGTTAAAATTCAGAACTTAATAAAACGTTCAAAAATCCTTTTCGCAAAACGTTTTCTGATTTTTCCAAAACAACCGCTGTTCATGAAAGACTAAAACAAAATGGAAGATAATAATGTCTACAGTCATCCAAGTGCTCCAAAATAATAAGCATTACAGTCATCCAACAATTAAACAGCAACAGCAAAAGTCCAAGCATCAGCAAACATCACGCCTTCAAATGCTCTTACGTCCTCCTACCATTTATGAAAATAGCAGCCCCAAAGGGGTGAGAATAATCCCAGTAAGGTGGCAACAAAACCAATAACGTAACAGTATTAAACTAGGCACAAAATCATAAACAGTCACTTCAACATATATATAACGCCTTCCTTTTTGCGCTCTTAGCACCGTCGTGCGCGCAATACACAGTGGATATCCCATAATCGGCACCCTTCATTGGTGGATTCCAACTGTGGCCTATGCGGACTGATGCCAAGTGTCCCATACCCTGGTACCGGAGGGATGCCTATATGATGCGTGCTCAAACACATGGTCCTGTACATAACTATTCTAAAATTGCAAGGCTATATGAATTTTGGTACATGCATGCCATGCTATGCTATCACACACAAAGCGTAAAAATAAATGTTGTATGATGTAAGATGCATGCTTATATACTTTTCATATACGTTATGCTACCACATAACAACTTTACCTCATAATCATATTGCCGTCAAGGCATATTCATGGCAGAATACTTACATCATAAGGAACATAATAATTTTACGGAGTATGGAGCATCATGTTACAACTTCATACGCTAGTCAATAGTCACATTAGGTAATATCGCCTAACACTTACCTTGCGTGCCTTAAATAATTACCAAACAGCAGCGAAATATGCTACGTTTCTCACTGCTTATGCGCACCTAAATCAATTACAATAAATCATTTTACAGCATCGTTTTAAGGAAAAACAGTGAGCAAAAATAGCAACGTTTTACAAAAAAACAGTGAGCAAAACAGCAATGTTTTACAGCAGAAACAGTGAGCAAAACAGCAACGTTTTACAGCAAAAACAGTGAGCAAAACAGCAGCGTTTTACAGCAAAAACAGTGAGAAAAACAACAACATTTTACAGCAGAAACAATGAGCAAAACAACAACATTTTACAGCAAAACAGTGAGCAGAAAACAACAATGTTTTTCTTAAAAACAGTGAGCAGAAACAGTGACGTTTTACAGCAGAAACAGTAACGTTTACAGCAGTAAAAACAATAGCATTTTACAGCAGCAGTGAACAACATACAGTGTTGTTTTTTTTTAAACAGAAACAGTAACGTTTATAGCAGCAAAAACAGTAGCATTTTACAGCAGCAGTGAACAACATATAGTGACGTTTTTTTAAACAGAAACAGTAACGTTTATAGCAGCATTCTTAAACAGAAACAGTGGCATTTTTTAGCATCAAAGCAGTGACATTTTTAAACAGAAACAGTGGCATTTTTTTAGCATCAAACAGTGACAATTTCAAACAGAAACAGTGGCATTTTTAGCATCAAAACAGTGACAATTTTATACAGAAACAGTGGCATTTTTTTTAGCATCAAACAGTGACATTTCAAACAGAAACAGTGGCATTTTTAGCATCAAAATAGTGACAATTTTATACAGAAACAGTGGCATTTTTAGCATCAAAACAAGCATAACAAGGAGACTTTATTCCATAACCTCATTATTTCATGCAATGTGTGCTACAAAGGCTTAAAGTATGCTATTTATCATAGAATGATTCATACAATAATGAAGGCATACAAGTTATTATCAAATAGCTCCACTATTATATTTTTATCATGCTCATTCTAGGGTCTACAACATGACATGGCAGAATCATAAGGAGAGTTCATAAGACAAATTACATGCCATCTCAAGCATAAACATGGTTACACAATAAGGAAGAAGGTCTAAGATCCATGCTTACCTCTTGTAGTACACACTAATTGATCAAGGATCACACACCACACTTTCTAGCTTCACCAAACAACAAGTTCACCTTCCTAGAGGATGATTTATGCGCACAAGTGAGGTGGAAGCACAACCTGGGCAGAATCTTTGGATGGAGGAGCTTGGCTGGGCAGTGGGAGAATGAGAGGAAAGCTTGTACTCTCTTGGTTGCCTATGGTCACGGTTTGCAGCAAGGAGGAGGAGAGGATGGTGTGCACAATTTTTTTTCTGAATGCTACTCCCTACACTCACGGTTTGAAGGGGAAGGATGAAGAGATAATGGTGCAGATTTGTTTCTGTTTTAAGGAGCCTAAGGTGCAGCCCCAAATTCAGCGCACAAGGGTGGAAGGAGGGAGGTATAAGGTGCAGTTGTTGTTGATGTTTCAAGTGCCTAATTTCAACGCATAAGTGTGGAGAAAGTGAGGAAACAAGTGAGGAGTTGTAGGCTGTTTTAAAGCCATTCCACAAGGGCATAATACAAGGCTGAATCCTCACACTTGGAGTGCACAAGTGGAGGTCAAATGGTGCAAAATTTTCTGCCCACACACAAAACATGCAAGCTGCCCACAAAGTCTTCATTGGGTGCATGTCTTACAAGATTAGGAAGGTGCAACAAGTAACTATCTTTTCCTTCTTGCAAATGTTTTACGTAAGGGACAAGGGAAGGGAAATAAGGCTGACCAAAATGATAAGTAAACAGTCCATGTGCAGATTTGTGCGCACAAGTGAAAGACTATGCCATGTGGAGGTTTTAGCCAATAAGAGGTTGACTTGTGCAGTCACTTAAGATGAGTTTAGGATAGTATTCTAATGGGTTTGGGCTGCATCAAGTGGGCTACAAAAGGCCTAAAGCTTCAGCCCAACATACATAAGCAATTTAGAAATATGCACAAGCCCAAGTGACACTAACTTGGGTACTAGTTAAGTGTAACAGTAATTAGTAAAATGCATGAGTGTTATAATGATATAGATGCTTGTGTAGAATTCGATTTTTGGTTTATGTTTGATGGCTTGCGAATTACATGACCTTTACCCTTGGATGAGACTAAGGTAAGTTAGTGAAGTATTTAAATTAAAATCAAGGAATCATATGTAGGCATGTGAACTTTCATTAAAATCATTGAGTAATTTGAGTGTGTGTTATAAGGCTTTGGTGTTTAAAGGGCTTGGGAAGTGGGCTAGTGTGTGGACTTGTCACCTTTAGACTTGTGTTGTTGGGTTTTTCTTGTGGTGTCCGATGGCCCAAATTGTCCTTGGATCAATCTAGTTCAGCCCATGGTTGTATCCACTCTTATCTCCCTTAAGCTTTGTCCTACAAGGTTGTCTTGTGTATCAAGGAACTTCCACATGGCAAGATGTATCCTTTCCCACTCATTCATGCGCATAGGAAGGTAGAAAAGACTTAGAAAATCTTCCAATTTAGCCTTGCATGACCGCCACCTCACCTCCTAGCATGTGCACCATTTGACTTCAACTTCATTGCATGGAAGACACTTGTACTCCTTAGCATTATTTTGGGCTGCATACTCCTCATCATGGGCGCACAAGGGAAGTTTCAAATCAGATTTTTATGACACAAAATCTGCCTAGCTTGTTGACCAAGAGACCAACCTTGCATGTGCACATGATGACAACTTCTCCCTTCCACCTCCTTGCATACACCTAGAGTGTGCAAGAAGCAAGCTCCTTGCTTGTTTTGACCAAACTTGCAGCCCCACTTCCACAAGAAATCAGAATTGTCATGATGCTTCATCATTCCAAACCTTCCTCACTTCTCTTTAACTTGTGCGCACCAAGGGGGGGCTGTCCTCATTTTACAAGTGCAGCCAACTCTCTTCTACTCCCTCACTTCTCTAGCCGTGTAGTGTAGGAGCTCTTGGAGAAAGAAAGACTTTGCTAACTCATCTCCCTCACACCCATTCAACCGTGGCCTATACACCAAGAGTAGTGCAATCTTTTATTCTCTTTTCCCTCACTGTCCAGCCTAGTTCCTCACCCTTGGAGTCTGTCCAAAGTGTTCTCCTCACCGTTGTATGCGCATAGACCATCCTATAGGAAGGGTGAACGTGTTGTTGGGTGGAACTAGAAGGTGTGGTGTGCAATATTTGATCAACTAGGGTGTGCTACAAGAGGTAAGCTTAGAACTTAGACTCCTTTCATTGTGTGTAACCATGTGTGTGCATGAGATGCCTCCTTGATTCTGTTTTGTTTTGGATTCTTGATTGAGCATGATAAAGATGTAAGGGTGGAGCTGTTTTTGATGATGGCTTGTATGCTTTAGTTATGGTATGAAAGTCTCCTTGTCATGCTTGAGTTAATGCCACTGTTTCTGTATGAATGTGCCACTGTTTTGAGGATAAACATGCCACTGTATCTGTTTGAAAGGATCACCATTTTGATGCCACTGTTTCTGCACACAATGCTCACTGTTTTAGTGCCTCACATGCCACTGTTTCTGCACAAAAATGCTCACTGTTTTAGTACTTAATGTGCCATTGTTTCTGTAACGCCCTCCCTTGTATGCATCCAAGAGAGTCGTTTGCTAAGCGGAATTAGAGTCTTTGACGTCACATAAGCTAACAGAGATTCTTATAAATTTAAATCCGAAAAGCGTTTCTACAATTCTTAACACCTATGTTTGGTCGGATAAAAAATATTTCAAGTGATTTAGAAAGAGCACGTTGTGGGCTTCGCGTGCATATAAAATAATAGTAAATCGGAGTTCGTTTGCTCATAAAAACACCACCCGTAAGATGTACTGTAGAAATTTCAGCACTTAAATCTTTCACAAATTCCTTTCACAAACGTTTTCCAAAATAGCCGCTGTTCGTAAAGTTCAAGGTAAAATAAAGATGATAAAGTCTACAGTCATCCAAGAGTACCAAAACATTAATCATTACAGTCATCCAATTAATCAAACAGCAACAGTGATAATCCATGCATCAGCAAGCAACAGAAAAACATCACTCCTTCAAATGCTTTTACGTCCTCCTGCCATTTTGGAAAAATAGCAGCCCCGAAGGGGTGAGAATAATCCCAGTAGTGTGGCAACAAAACCAGTAATATAACAGTATTAACTAGGCACCAAATCATAAACAGTCACTTCAACATATCCTTGTTCCTTTTCCTTTTTCCTTTTCATCATATTCATACATATATAGCGCATATAACGCCTTTCCTTTTCATCATATTCATATATTGCGTATATAACGCCTTTCCTTTGCGCTTTTAGCACCGTCGTGCGCGCACTTCACAGTGGAATCAAATATACCCTGGCACCTGAGCTCCATGTGGATTCCAACTGTGGGCCTATGCGGACTGATGCCAAGTGTCCCATACCCCGGTACCTTGGGGATGCCTATATGATGCTTGCTCAAACACATGGTCCTGTACATAACTATTCTAAAACAATGCCTATATGATCTTGATACATGCATGTCATGCTATGCTTTCACACACAAAGCGTAAAAATGCGGTATGATGTAAGGTGCATGCTTATATACCTTTCATATAGCCATCACGGCACATATACTTTTCATATGCGTTATGCTGCCACATAACGTCTTTACCTCATAATCATATAGCCATCACGGCACATTTTCGGCAGTTTCCTTTCATCATAATGGAACATAATACTTTTACGGAATATGGAGCATCATGTCACAATTTTATACCAGTAGTCAATAGTCACATTAGGTAATATCGCCTGACACTTACCTTGTGTGCCTTAAACAATACCAAACAGCAGCGAAGTATCTCACTTCTTAAGCGCACCTAAATCAATTACAACCAATCATTTACAGCGGCGATTTACAGCAGAAACAGTGAGCATACAGCAGCGTTTTACAGTGGAAAACAGTGAGCATACAGCAGTGTTTTACAGCAGAGAAACAGTGAGCATACAGCAGTGTTTTACAGCAGAAAACAGTGACATTTGTTCTTAAAACAGTGAGCAGAAACAGTGCCTTTTTTCCTTAAAAACAGTGGGCAGAAACAGTGACGTTCTCCTTAAAAACAGTAGGCAGAAACAGTGACGTTTTACTTAAAAACAGTGGGCAGAAACAGTGACGTTTTACTTAAAAACAGTGGGCAGAAACAGTGACGTTTTACTTAAAAACAGTGGACAGAAACCGTGACGTTTTACAGCAGAAAAACAGTAGCACCTTACAGCAGAAACAGTGACCATTTTAAAACAGAAACAGTGACATTTTGGACCTCAAAACAGTGGCAGAACAGTGGCATTAGACAGTGGCAGAAACAGTGGCATCTGAATGTTAAAACAGTGACATAGTCAATGGCATTTGAACCTCAAAACAGTGGCATAAGTAGTGTTATTTGTGCATCAAAACAGTGGCATGAATGGTTGCATTCGAACATGAAACAGTGACATAGGTAGAGGTATTTGCACATCAAAACAGTGGCATAAAGAGAGATTTTTGAACATTAAGACAGTGGCATAAATGGTGATTAAAACAGTGGCATAAATCATGATTTTTGGACATTAAAACAGTGGCATAAATAGTGGTGTTTGAACATCAATATGGTGGTTATTTTATGCAGAAACAGTGGCTCATTAAGTACTAAAACAGTGAGTATTTTTGGTGCAAAACAGTGACATATGTGACATCAAAACAGTGAGCATTTTATGCAGAAACAGTGGCACATAATAGACTAAAACAGTGAGCATTTTATACAAAACAGTGGCATCAAAATGGTGAGCTTGTCCAACCGAAACAGTGGCATATGCATCCTCAAAACAGTGGCAGATTCATGGAGAAACAGTGGCATATATATCCTCAAAACAGTGGCACATTCACACATAAACAGTGGCATATTTCTTAAGCATAACCATGGGACTTTCATTCCATAACTTATGCATACAAATCATCATAAAATAGCTCCATCCTTATACTTTCACCATGTTCAATCAAGAATCCAATACAAGGCATATTCAAGGAGACATTCAAGAACACACATGATTACACACCATGAAAGAGGTCTAAGTTCTAGGCTTACCTCTTGTAGCACACACTTCTTGCTCACACACCACACCTTTCTAGTTCTACCAACAACAAGTTCACCCTTCCTAGAGATGATCTATGCGCACTCAAGGGTGAGGAGGAGCAACTTGGACAGCTTCCAAAAGGTGAGGAATCAAGACTGAACAGTGAGGGGAAAGGAGAAGAGGAGCTTGCACTTGCTTGGTGTATAGGTCACGGTTGTGTGAGTGTGAGGGAGGTGAGAGTTAGCAAAGTTTTTCTTTCTCCAATGGTGCTTGTAATGTTCAGCTAGAGTGTGAGGGAGAGGGGAAGGAACTTGGCTGAATGTAAAATGAGGACAGCCCCCTCTCTTGTGCGCATACTTAAAGAAAGGTGAGGAGGGGTTGCAATGATGCAACATCATGGCAAAAATCTGGTTTCTTGTGAAGGTGGGACTGCATACTTGGTCAAAACAAGCAAGAGGTTGCTTCTAACACACACTATGCGCATGCAAGGAGTGAGGAGAGGAGGGGTTCAGATCTGAATTATGCTACTTAAGTCAGAATTTTTTAGCACAAACAAGCAAGTCATGCGCACATGGTGGAGTGGAGGGAGGTGGCAGATTTTTCCTCCACACAAGGCACATGTAATCTGCCCAAAATCCTTCTTTTTCTGCATGTGTAAGCAAGGACAGATTTGGTTCATGATGGACTGCCAAAAGCATGCAGAAATCTGCACATTTCAGCCTCATGATGGAAGGTGTAAGGTGGTTCTCCAAGTCAACAAGTTAGGCAGTTTTGTGTCATAGAAAAATCTGATTCAAGCCCTCTTCATGTGCGCCTAAGGTGAGGTGTATGCAGCCCAAAATGATGCTAAGGAGTACATGTGTCTTCCATGCAATGAAGTTGAAGTCAAATGGTGTACATGCAAGGTGTGAGGTGGCGGTTATGCATGAGGAAAGTTGGAAGATTTCCTAAGTCCTTTCTACTCTCTTTTTGCGCATGGATGAGGAGGAAAAAAAATACATCAAGCCATGTGAAAGTTCCTTGGTACACAAACAACCTTGTTGGACAAGGCTTAGGGGAGATAAGTGTGGTTACAAATTTTGGGCTGAACATGATTGACCCAAAAGCCTCCTTGGGCCAATGGCCACACACACAAAGAACCCAATCACACAAGTCCAATAGTGACAAGTCCACACACACTAGCCCACTTCCAAAGTCCAATAAACACTAAAGCCTTCTAACACACACTCAAATTACTCATATGATTTTAATAAATTTCACATGCCTACATATGCACCCTCCTATGATTTAATTTAAATACTTACCTTAGTCTCATCCAATGATAAAGGTCAAACAATTCGCAAGCCAACAAACATACACATGCATCTATCTCAATTTAACACCTATGTATTTTACTAATTATGTGGGATGTTACAGTTTCTGCATAAAATGATCACCATCTTGATGTTCAAACACTACTCTTTATGCTACTGTTTTGATGTTCAAAAATCACTATTTATGCCACTGTTTTAATGTTCAAAAATCACTACTTATGCCACTGTTTTGATGTCCAAAAATCACTATTTATGCCACTGTTTTAATGTTCAAAAATCACTACTTGTGTCACTGTTTTGATGTTCAAATGCTACCATTCATGCCACTGTTTTGATGTGCAAATACCACTAAGGATGTCACTGTTTTGAGGTTCAAATGCCACTGTTTATGTCACCGTTTTGATGCTCAAATTGATTATGTCACTGTTTTGACGCTCAAATGCCACTGTTTCTGCCACTGCTTTGATGTTCAAGATGCCACTATTTCTGTTCCTTATGATGAAAGTAAACTGCCAAGAATGTGCCGTGATGGCAATATGATGATGAGGTAAAGTTGTTATGTGGCAGCATAACATATATGAAAAGTATATAAGCATGCACCTTACATCATACCGCATTTATTTTTACGCTTTTTGTGTGAAAGCATAGCATGGCATGCATGTACCAAGATCATATAAGCTTTGCATTTTAGAATAGTTATATACAGGACCATGTGTTTGAGCAAGCATCATATAGGCATCCCTAAGGTACCAGGGTATGGGACACTTGGCATCAGTCCGCATAGGCCCACAGTTGGAATCCACCGAGCTCAGGTGCCATGTATATGACGTCCACTGTGAAGTGCGCGCACGACGGTGCTAAAAGCGCAAAGGAAAGGCGTTATATACGCAATATATATATATATATATATGATGAAAAGGAAAAAGGAAAAGGAACAAGGATATGTTGAAGTGACTGTTTATGATTTTGTGCCTAGTTAATACTGTTATATTATTGGTTTTGTTGCCACACTACTGGGATTATTCTCACCCCTTTGGGGCTGCTATTTTCCTAAATGGCAGGAGGACGTAAAAGCATTTGAAGGCGTGATGTTTGCTGTTGCTTGCTGATGCATGGACTTTCACTGTTACTGTTTGATTGATTGGATGACTGTAATGCTTAATATTTTGGTACTCTTGGATGACTGTAGACTTTATCATCTCTATTTTACCTTGAACTTTTATGAACAGCGGCTGTTTTGGAAAAACGTTTTGCGAAAGGAATTTTTGAACGTCTAAGTGCTGAATTTTTACAGTGCACCTTACGGGTGGTGTTTTTATGAGCAAACGAACTCCGATTTACTATTATTTTATATGCACGCGAAGCCCCCAACGTGCTCTTTCTAAATCACTTGAAATATTTTTGTTATCGTCCAAACAGAGGTGATAAGAATTTTGAAACGCTTTACGGATTTGTATTTAGAATAAGAATCTCTGCTAGCTTATGCGACGTTAAAGACTCTAATTCCGCTTAGCAAACGACTCTCTTGGATGCATACAAGGGAGGGCGTTACACTAATTGGTATCAGAGCAGTTTGATTCATGGTTTTGCTTGTGATTGATTGAATTGATTGTTGATTGTGTTTATCTGCTGATTGACTGTCTAAATGTGCTATAGTTTAATTGTTTGAGTATATATTAACTAGTGTAGTTAGATTGTTAAGACCGTTCTGTGATAAGACACGGATGCATAGTTAACTTATCCGAATTGAACCCGAGTACCTACTTGGGACTGTTGCCATAAATAACTTGCGGTGAGCCTGATCAACTCATTTCATGATATTGTGAGTGCAGAATCATGGCAGGTAGTCGCGGTTCAACTCGGGGAAGGTCTGGCGATGCGGAAGAGGATCTTATCACTACCATTGGGGGACTGGCAACATTCATTCAGAATATGAGCCAAGAATGGCGCGACCATAGGCAACAGAACCAGAACCAACCCCCACTGCATGACGATGCAGAAGAAATTGCCCGTCGGAGGTTGAAAGACTTCCGCAACTTTCAACCACCTACTTTTGAGGGTGAAGACAACCCTGAGGCTGCAGCGAAGTGGTTGCAGATGATCGAGCATATAGTCGAACGCATGGCATGCCCGGAAGCGCAGAAGACCGATTACGCATCGTACCAGCTGATGGGAGAAGCTCTAACCTGGTGGACTAGTGCGAGGGCTCTGCTGAGAGCTCAGGACGTTGAACTGACGTGGGCCGTATTCAGACAAGTCTTTTTGGATAAGTATTTCCCTAAAGCAATGAGAAGAATGAAGAACACTGAACTGCTGTCTCTCAGGCAGAACCACATGACGGTCAACGAGTACATTGCAAAATTTGGGCAACTGATCGAGTACGCCAACTTTGATCGGAATATTTACGATGAGGAATGGCAGGTGGAGAAATTCGAAAGCGGATTACATCCAGAAATCCGTAAGCTCATTTTGACGACGGCTAATCGTACTCTTCCGGAGCTCATCAATCAGAGTCGTCAGGCAGAAGGAATCATCAATGAGGCCAAGAATCTGAATAAGCAACCAACACAATTCCACGGAGGAAACAGAGCAGGCAGATTCTTCAGGACGACACCTGGTAGGGGTCGAGGCAGAGGCCCGCAGTTGCAGGCGCGGCCTGGAAATTTTAAGAGAAGCAATGCTGTGGTCAATCATCGACTGGACGTCAGGGTGCGAATGCTTGTGTTACGTGTGGCAAGAACCACTTTGGAGTTTGTCGCAAGAGCAACAATGCATGTTTCAGATGTGGCCAGCAAGGACATTTTGCTTACGAATGCCCCCAGAAAGCTAATCAACAGCCTACGCAAGCACGGGTGTTCACACTGGATGCGAATGAAGCGCAGAAATATCCCAACTTGATCAAAGGTAATGTCACTTTAAATGGTCACCCAATTTCTGTTATCTTTGATTCTGGAGCGTCTGGCTCTTTTATGGCAAAGCACACTGCTATGAGAATAGGCATCACCCCAACCCCGTTACCTTATGAGTTACACATCAGTACCCCTACTGGAGGATCGTGCACAGCCTCAGAGATCTGCAGAGGCGTTATTTTGCAGTATGAAGGGAGCACGTATACAGTAAACTTGGTGGTCCTACCGGTATTCAATTTCGATGTGATTATCGGTATGGACTGGTTGACAGAAAACGGGATAACGTTGGACTGTCGAGCGGGGAAAGTCGTTGTTCCTGCGAAAGATGGTAATTTTCAACCTTTTTCTCTCATTTCTTTATTACAAGTTAGAAAAGAGCTCCGCAAGGGAGCAGCAGGGTATCTTTTGTCGATCGAGGTTGAGACCTCGGTTGACAATCAAATTCAGAATGTACCTGTAGTTAGAGATTTCGAAGAGGTATTCCCGGATGAAATACCTCGATTGCCTCCTCATAGGGAAATAGAATTTTCCATCGAACTTGTTCCTGGAGTTGGACCAATCTCCATTGCTCCGTACCGCATGGCGCCTTTAGAACTTCGCGAGTTGAAGAAGCAAATAGAAGAACTTTTGGCAAAGGAATTCATCAGACCGAGTACCTCTCCATGGGGTGCTCCAGCCATCTTGATTAAGAAGAAGGATGGTAGTCTACGTCTGTGTGTAGATTACCGACAGCTGAACAAAGTTACAGTGAAGAATAAGTATCCGCTACCAAGGATCGACGATTTGATGGACCAGCTGAGAGGAGCCAGAGTCTTTTCCAAGATAGACTTACGATCGGGATACCATCAAATCCGGGTCAAACCGGAGGATATTCCGAAAACCGCTTTTAGGACTCGTTATGGGCACTACGAATATCAGGTGATTCCGTTCGGACTCACAAATGCTCCAGCGGTATTCATGGACTACATGAACCGCATCTTCCGCCCCTTTCTTGATCAGTTTGTTATTGTGTTTATCGACGACATTCTGATTTACTCTGCTAACGAAGAGCTGCATGCGGAACATTTGAAGATTGTCTTGCAAATCTTGAAAGAGAAGCAGTTGTACGCGAAGTGGTCGAAGTGCGAGTTTTGGCTTAAAGAGGTCCAGTTTCTGGGCCATGTCATTTCAACAGAAAGTATTGCTGTGGACCCCAGCAAGGTTGAAGCTGTCATGAATTGGGAACGACCCAAGACTGTCACTGAAGTAAGGAGTTTCTTAGGTCTTGCTGGATATTATCGAAGGTTTATCCAGAATTTCTCTCAGTTAGTGCAACCTCTTACCCGTCTCACTCGGAAGGATAAGCCTTTTGAGTGGACTGAAGCTTGTGAAGAATGTTTCATGGAATTGAAGAGCAGGTTAACAAGTGCTCCCGTACTCACGATTCCGAATCCTACCCGAAAGTTCGAAGTATACTGTGATGCGTCGCTGAAAGGACTTGGATGCGTGTTGATGCAGGATCGTATGGCGGTAGCGTATGCTTCTCGACAACTAAAGCCTCACGAAGAAGATTATCCTACGCACGATTTGGAGTTAGCAGCTATAGTGTTCGCACTTAAAATCTGGAGGCACCACTTGTATGGTTCGCAGTTCGACGTGTTCAGCGATCACAAGAGCCTGAAGTACTTGTTCGATCAGAAGGAGCTGAATATGCGGCAACGACGGTGGATGGAATTTCTGAAGGAGTATGAGTTTGAACTTAAATACCACCCAGGAAAGGCAAACGTGGTAGCTGACGCCCTGAGTAGGAAGACACTGCACACTGCAACTCTGATGATGGAAGAACTGAAATTGTTTGAGGCCTTTCGAGATTTGAATTTATCTGTAGACGAGAGAGGGCATAGCATAAGATTGGGGAATATAAAGGTGGAGAATGAGTTGCTCAGTAGAATTAAGGAAGCTCAGAGAAATGAAGAGTTAGTCCGTGAATTGGTTGGCAACCAAGATGTTGTAAGGGATGAGAATGATACTTGGAGATTCCAAGGCCGGTTAGTTGTGCCGAATGAAGAGTTGAAGCAAGAAGTTTTGCAGGAGGCTCATAAGGGTAAGTATGCCGTTCATCCTGGATCCACGAAGATGTACCATGATTTGAAGACCTCGTTTTGGTGGTCGGGTATGAAGCGTGATATTGCTGAGTATGTATCTCGATGCCTAACTTGTCAGAAGGTGAAGTACGAACATCGGAAACCTTCGGGACTCCTCCAACCTTTGGAGATTCCCGAGTGGAAGTGGGACAGTATTGCGACGGATTTTGTAGTTGGACTTCCTCGGACGCGAGAAGGAGATGATGCTATCTGGGTGATTGTTGATCGTTTAACGAAGTCAGCTCATTTCTTGTGTGTTAGAACCACATATAATACAGAGAGGCTTGCCAGAATTTACCTTCAGGAGATTGTGAAGCTGCACGGAGTTCCTACGAGTATTGTCAGTGATCATGATCCCAAGTTTACCTCTAAGTTCTGGGAGTCTTTTCAAAGGGCTTTAGGGACCCACTTGAGATTGAGTACTGCTTACCACCCGCAGACCGATGGACAGACAGAACGCACCATTCAAGCTTTAGAGGACATGTTGCGATCATGCGTTTTGGAGTTAGGAGGCAGCTGGGATAATTATCTTTCTTTGATTGAATTTGCTTACAACAACAGTTACCATTCCAGTATTCAGATGGCAGCGTATGAAGCCCTGTATGGGAGAAAATGCAGATCCCCTTTATGCTGGACTGAAGTGGGTGAGCGAAGTATGTTAGGACCTGATCTAATTCAAGAAACATCCGAACAGGTAAAGAAGATTCGGGAAAATATGCAGCGGGCTCAGGCCAGACAGAAGAGTTATTACGACAAGCGTCATAAGCCCCTATCTTTCGAAGTCGGAGATCATGTATTTTTGAGAATCACACCTACATCGGGACTCGGAAGGAGAATGGGAGTAAAGAAATTAAGTCCACGGTACTTAGGACCATATTTGATTATGGACCGGATTGGAGAGTCTGCATACCGGTTGGCTTTACCACCCAATCTATCAGGAATTCACAATGTATTTCATGTGTCGCAGCTACGGAGATATCTCTCTGATCCCTCTCACGTGTTACAGCCGGAAGAAGTGGAACTAAAGGAAAATCTGACGTATCAAGTGCAACCATTCGAAATTCTTGAAAGATCCGTCAAGCGACTTCGTTCTAAAGAGATTCCTTTGGTGAAAGTATTGTGGAACAACAGATCGGCAGCTGAAGCCACTTGGGAGCGCGAGGACGACATTCAGAATCGCTATCCAGAACTGTTTAGCTCTTAAGTAAGTTTATTTTGCGGACGAAATTCCTATTTGGTGGGGAGAGTGTAACATCCCACGTAATTAGTAAAATACATGAGTGTTATAATGATATAGATGCTTGTGTAGAATTCGATTTTTGGTTTATGTTTGATGGCTTGCGAATTACATGACCTTTACCCTTGGATGAGACTAAGGTAAGTTAGTGAAGTATTTAAATTAAAATCATAGGAGAGTACATATGTAGGCATGTGAACTTTCATTAAAATCATATGAGTAATTTGAGTGTGTGTTATAAGGCTTTGGTGTTTAAAGGGCTTGGGAAGTGGGCTAGTGTGTGGACTTGTCACCTTTAGACTTGTGTTGTTGGGTTTTTTCTTGTGGTGGCCGATGGCCCAATGGTCCTTGGATCAATCTAGTTCAGCCCAAGGTTGTATCCACTCTTATCTCCCTTAAGCTTTGTCCTACAAGGGTGTCTTGTGTATCAAGGAACTTCCACATGGCAAGAGTAATCTTTTCCCACTCATTCATGCGCATAGGAAGGTAGATAAGCCTTAGGAAAATCTTCCAATTTAGCCTTGCATGACCGCCACCTCACCTCCTTGCATGTGCACCATTTGACTTCAACTTCATTGCATGGAAGACACTTGTACTCCTTAGACTTCTTTTGGGCTGCATACTCCTCATCATGGGCGCACAAGGGAGGTCTCAAATCAGATTTTTATGACACAAAATCTGCATAGATTGTTGACCAAGAGACCAACCTTGCATGTGCACATGATGACAACTTCTCCCTTCCACCTCCTTGCATGCGCCTAGAGTGTGCAAGAAGCAAGCTCCTTGCTTGTTTTGACCAAACTTGCAGCCCCACTTCCACAAGAAATCAGAATTGTCATGATGCTTCATCATTCCAAACCTTCCTCACTTCTCTTTAACTTGTGCGCACCAAGGGGGGCTGTCCTCATTTTACAAGTGCAGCCAACTCTCTTCTACTCCCTCACTTCTCTAGCCGTGTAGTGTAGGAGCTCTTGGAGAAAGAAAGACTTTGCTAACTCATCTCCTTCACACCCATTCAACCGTGGCCTATACACCAAGAGTAGTGCAAGCTTTTCTTCTCTTTTCCCTCACTGTCCAGCCTAGTTCCTCACCCTTGGAGTCTGTCCAAAGTGTTCTCCTCACCATTGTATGCGCATAGACCATCCTATAGGAAGGGTGAACGTGTTGTTGGGTGGAACTAGAAGGTGTGGTGTGCAATCTTTGATCAACTAGGGTGTGCTACAAGAGGTAAGCTTAGAACTTAGACTCCTTTCATTGTGTGTAACCATGTGTGTGCATGAGATGCCTCCTTGATTCTGTTTTGTTTTGGATTCTTGATTGAGCATGATAAAGATGTAAGGGTGGAGCTGTTTTTGATGATGGCTTGTATGCTTTAGTTATGGTATGAAAGTCTCCTTGTCATGCTTGAGTTAATGCCACTGTTTCTGTATGAATGTGCCACTGTTTTGAGGATAAACATGCCACTGTATCTGTTTGAAAGGATCACCATTTTGATGCCACTGTTTCTGCACACAATGCTCACTATTTTAGTGCCTCACATGCCACTGTTTCTGCACAAAAATGCTCACTGTTTCAGTACTTAATGTGCCACTGTTTCTGCATAAAATGATCACCATCTTGATGTTCAAACACTACTCTTTATGCTACTGTTTTGATGTTCAAAAATCACTATTTATGCCACTGTTTCAATGTTCAAAAATCACTACTTATGCCACTGTTTTGATGTCCAAAAATCACTATTTATGCCACTGTTTTAATGTTCAAAAATCACTACTTGTGTCACTGTTTTGATGTTCAAATGCCACCATTCATGCCACTATTTTGATGTGCAAATACCACTAAGGATGTCACTGTTTTGAGGTTCAAATGCCACTGTTTATGTCACCGTTTTGATGCTCAAATGCCACTGATTATGTCACTGTTTTGACGCTCAAATGCCACTGTTTCTGCCACTGTTTTGATGTTCAAGATGCCACTGTTTCTGTTTAAAAATGGTCACTGGTTGCTGCTGTAAGGTGTTATTGTTTTCTGCTGTAAAACAACACTGTCACTGCTCACTGTTTTAAGAACAAACGTCACTGTTTTGCTCACTGTTTTAAGAACAAACGT
>JAVKPL010006391.1:0-26050 GCA_032173675.1 Gastrolobium villosum
CCTTCCCCCATTTCCCCTTCTTCTTTTCCTCTTTTCCTCTCTTCCTTTCCTCCTCATCATATCCCTCTCCCCCACACCCTTCTCACCTCCACGCTATCTTCTCCTCTCCCTACCATTGTAGGATTATCTGTGGTACATTCACTTATTGAAAATGGCAGGAGACAAGGTAAGAGTGCATTATTTTATTTTGTTCAAGTTGCAATGTTATTGTTGCTACTATGATGTTGGATGAGTGCATGGTCCATATTTGATAGAATAGTTAAGCCACGAATTTTCATCTCTCTGCACAATGTATGCTAGGATGCACTAGATGCTTGTCCTCATATGTAAAAACGAATAAAATGCATGCTCCAGAATTATATGTATGTTAGTGTTGCCAAAATGCATGCTCCAGTTTCTGCCAATTTCATTGTTCATATTCATACCATGATGATCATTACTGGCATGGCAGTTTGCATGATTAATGGTATGTACGATAATGGCATGTTAGGGCACTATGGTTTGCATAATATAAATCTGGGAATTGTCATTGCATTACTGATATTCTGGTGTCCATATTGGTATGCTATCCGTGGTGGAACTTTTCTGAGTGCAGGACAAAAGGGCCGCTAAAAAAACCCCAGGTACAGCTGGCACCAAAAGGCAAAGAGCCCCTGCTCTGATTGATTTTGACGCCCACCGGTTTCTATCTCCAGCAAACCAAGACCGGTACCACAACTGGTTTCTGAAAAAGAAGATTATACCAGAACGAAAAATCAGCAGTTTTCTGGCGGATGACTGTCCAGTCGTCCTGACAATTGAAAGAAGGAAATGGCAAAAATTGATCCAACTTCCACAGCAAAGCTGCAGCACCATATTGAGAGAGTTCTGTGCCAATGCTGATAAGGACACAGTAGACCGGACAAGAAAGACCTGGGTCAGGGGAAAAGAAGTTATTTTACCGCTTTCCAGATTGAGAGGTTGCTGAACACCTCATGGGAAGCAACCCAATCCTGTTTTTTTACTGATACCTTTCAGAGGATGCAGCCGGTTGACGGTTTGTATAGAGAAGAAATGCCGGCTTTGGCTACCACAATCCGGGAAGGAATCGCCCAACCCCGAGCTGCATGGAAGCCCAAGCAAGGCCAGCCAGCCGTGCCAGAAAAATTGGATAGGCTTGATCTCAATGAAGAGGCAATCTTCTGGCACTCATTCATCAACTCAACCATCATGGCTTCAACAAATCTCAGTGATGTTAATGTCGAAAGGGCAGTCCTGCTGTATACTCTGCTGGGAAATCACAACCTCCATATTGGGGCTATTCTGTCTGATAAGATAGCTCACATGATTACTCATGGTCGGTTGGATTTTAGTCTGGCTCATTGCTCACTCATTGAGCAGCTATGCATCAGGGCAGGGGTAGAGATCCCAGATGATGAGCCCAGGGATGTCAAGCCCAAAGCAGAACTAACACAGCGTGTGTATAATGACATGCAGAAGGAGTCCCGTCGACAAGCAATCTGGAAAGCATCTGGCGGTGCTGTTCCACCACCTGCCCCAGTATCTGCACCATCCACATCTACTGATTCTGAGATGCTCCAACAGTTGCTGGTTCAGAACAATTATATGATGAGCATGTTGGAGCGACTATGCCTGGATAGGGGAATTGACACGGCTGGATTAATGGGTCAAGTTCCCCCTGCTGCACAAGCAGGCCCATCTATGCCTTCCAACACTGAAGATGATGACATTCTGGGCGATTTTGCAGATGATGAATTTATGGATGGCTTTTGATCTTGTTCCTCCATTTCCATTTACTGCATTTTGTTTTAAATTTCTTGGAACAATTTAGTTTTATATTTTGTTTTTAAGTTCGAACAAAGTTAAGGTTGATGGCACTTTATATTGGGTTCTAAATTCTTGCATATTATGCTTTGGATATTAACAACTGTGTGTGTGCTATATCTGGCAGCTTAAGCTATGTCTTGGATTAGTTTGTTGCTGAGGACAGCAACATTCAAATCTGGGAATTATGGCATACATGCTGCATGCAAGATTGCAAGATTGATGAATATGGTGGAACCACACCATGAAAAAAAAAGAGGAAGCCTTGTATTGAAAAGGAAAATCTCAGGTTCAGTTATGTTTGATTAAATTCTGGATATACAAATTGCTAGCATGATATTGTATAGCCAAATTTTGTCAACTAATATGTCTGAATTGCTAAGCTTGAATGGTTAATAAATGCCTAAATGATTAGTTTGGAAATCTAGTTTAACATCATAGCTAGTAAGTTTTTGGGCCAAACACTGAATTTATTTTGAGAGATATCACTGTGATAGCATTCTAGAACTTGCTTTGTTTCTCTGAAATACATGCATACATTGAAATGATGAAGGCAGATTTTCTTTTGCAGCCACAGCCAAATAAATCACCTATGTGAATTCTTCCAATATTAACCCTTTGGGCCTGAACCTTTTTGTTCATAAACCCCTGTTGAGTAGACATATTCTTACCTTAAAAAGAGGTTGAATCCCTGATATGTAGAAAGAAATTAAGGTGAGCTCCACAGAGGTCAAGATAAAGAAGGTGACTGAATTGTGTCTTTAAAAAGGAAAAGAAAAAGGTGAATAAAAGGAAATATGGCGGAAGGAATTCCCGAAATTCTGTGGGAACATTAGTGGAGCAAAACAAATGAGTTGAATGTGTTAAATGAAAAAATATCAAATTTTCAATCTCATTGTTACTTGAGCTACTATCCAGAAAAAATTTCCACCCTTTAGCCTGGCCAAGTTATAACCTGTGATGTCCTTTTGATCAATTTTGAATGTATTAATGTTCCTCATCTTTAGGTACTTGAGAATATGAGTAAGTTTTATGATAATGTTGTTACAGTGATAGCTGGAGTGATTGTCATTCCCCCAAACACTTGAGTATTGAGTGTTATTTGATTATCTGGGTGAGGGATGTGCAAATTAGATTCTAATCTTTTCATGAAAGGCATTATTAATTCTTCACATTGATTCAAGCATACTTAGTAAGATGATATGTTGGCTGTACAGTGTTATGTTGGATTAATCTGTTTCCTGGATTTAGTCTTATACATTGCTAGGGACAGCAAAGTTCAAATCTGGGAATTATTTGATATGCGGTCAGCATATAGGAAATTACAAGGCAAAAGAGGAAGAAAATGACTCGATCAATGCAAGAAAAGCAGGGAAAAAGAGTAAAAATATCCAAAGTCTGAATATCAAAGAAGATGAACAAAAGGAGGCAAAAACATGTCAAAAAGACCTAGGTTCCCACGCTCTCAGCGCGGGAGTGGCGCTGAGAGCGCGAGAAGGCCAAAATGGACAGAAGGAACCGCGCTCACAGCGCGGGGATGGCGCTGTGAGCGCGGGAAGCAAAAAAATGGCAGTAACTCCCACGCTCAGAGCGCGGGAGTGGCGCTCTGAGCGTGGGAGGCGCGAGAATGAGAAAATTCAAAAATGCAACTTAGGTCAGAATCCCTCTTATAAAAGGAGACTCAACCTCTGAAGATCTGCATCTCTGAATACACATCACAAGACCTAGAAGGGACGTTCTTCGTGTTCATCACTCTGTTCTTGTATTCTTCTTTATTTTCTTTCTTTAGTTTATGTTGAAATCAGATCAGCGATCATGATGTTGATTGGCTAGATCTATTTCTGTAGTCAGGGGCATGATCCCTTTGTAAACAATTGCTACAAGGATTGATCCATTTTATGTATTGAATTAATATATTTCATCTTTTATCTTGAGAGTATTGATATTATTTCTATTAGATCTGATCAACCTAATAGGGAATAATATTCTGGGGATCAGGATTCACAATAGGGATGTTGGAATGCTTGATCCTGAAAGGAGATAAAGATGACTCTCTATGCATGTTCTAGGGATAGACTTGTATGGATTGCAGTCGTGGGATTTATCTGCATAATGCTTATTTTCAGGCGGAACTACTAAGGGATTAGGGTTCCAATTGAAGTAAAGGGTTAGATCGCCAAGGGATTGGGATCTAACTAATTATTTCTAAAAGATGATAATTTGTCTGAGTTGTTAATGTCAATAGGTTTTATGAATCAATCCGAAGTAAAATTGGGAGCAATCGGTGAATGTACCCTGGCTACAGTCTTTTTCATCACTTTTTCTACAAAACAATTCTTCATCTATTTTAAGTCTTTTCCAAAAAAAAAATACAAAAACAATTCTTTTACTTTTATTGTCATTTAATTTAATTTACAATTCTTTGTCAACAATTAATCGATTTCTCTAACTTAAGAGGACTGGTTATAGTAGTAATTGTTCATCAATCCCTGTGGAGACGATACTTTCTTATCACTTTATTACTTGGAACGATCGGTACACTTGCCGAGTTCGCAACAGTAAGGGAGTTTTATTTTGTTGCTTGGATGAGATTCAAAGGAGACCATATTTGGTAAGGGTTAATGTGCCAAAATTTGATAGACAAGGGTTACTTTGATACTTTCAACTCATTTTTCAAGCAATATTTTATCTTCAACTAAACATAGACTCATGAAACTTAAACCAATTTTTCTGATAATACTTCGGGATACCAAATATTTTTTTTAATTTTTTTCAAAAAATTTACTTTGCCACCATATTCTCGGTAATTGTGATTCTCTGATAATTTTTGTTTTCCTCTACCAAACTCCCAATTATATCCTCTCTTGGGCAACTCTGTGACCTCACTTATATATGTTAGGAGAACATAAATCTTCAACTATATGCAAAATAATGCAAAGTATGAGCCATCTCAACAAGAATGTGATCGTTAGACACTTTCATGGTCATCATTATCACTATTAAAAGATCAGCAGTAATATCCAAAAAAAAATTAAAAAAATCAAAAGCAGTTATTAAATCATGGATTATGTTTATCTCATTTTACATGACATAAACAATTTTTCTACACATACAAAAAGGAGTTGGGTCCTACCATTCTTTTTTTCTCTCCTCTTACCTGTGGGTCCCATTTATGATTTTATTTCTATAACATGAGATAACTTTTTTCCTACGACATAAGAAAAATATTTCCCTTAAATCAATTAGCTGTATTTGTGTGAATGTATTTTAGCAGAAATATGTCAAAAAAATTCGGAATCTGCATCTCTATATTCTTGTAGATTATATCCGGTATTTGTTTTTCACATGTGAATAAAGTAGGAGTTTGATTTCCTTAATGTCTTCGTTGAATAAAATATATTAATCCTAAAATTAAATTTTATAGCCGAGGTATCTCTTTTATAATATGAATTTTATAAGAGTTATGTTGTAGGAATAGTGATTATGTAATGTTATAGAGATTCATTTTTGTTTACCTTCACCTAGAAAGAAGGTAAATGGACAAGGGAAAGAGGCTGAAAATGAGTAAAAGTTTGTATGCAGGTTTTGACCATGCTTCTTGCTGAGCTCTGCTAAAAGATACTATTCTTCCAAATGTGTCATAACTCAACTCCCATTCCAATTTATAAAGGAAAAAATGCTTATCCCTTTCAAATGACACAATTTATATTCTGTCACTCTAACGTAGGGGTGAGACCACAACTTTATTTTATTTTTTTGTCAATTGTCTCACCTCTTTTATCCATCTCTTTCTTTTTCTTAAAATGACACAACCTTACATCCTTTAAAATGACACACACTTTACTCATTTATAAATTCTCCACCTTTTGCTTTTCCACCCTCATCAAGTTCAAGAACAGAAAAAGCTTGGATCCAAATTCAAAGAGAGAAAATTTTGCATGAAAAGAAAAAGGGCAAACGAATATGGTAATAAATAATAATCCAAATAGGACTTTCTGTATGGGAACCAGTAAATATGCCACAAAGTATTTCAAAAAAAAAAAGAAGAAGAAGTAAATATGCCACAAAGTCACAAACCATTTGCTATGAAAGTAAAGGACAGGTTTTACCCATCGAGATGGAGGGCATTCTAAATATCACCGCTCCTTTATATTTCTTTTTTGAACTAGGGTCTAAATTCTACCAACCAACTCTATAAAAACTTGCATCATGCCACTCAGAACTGACTCAATCTTATATATATATATATATATATATATATATAAGTAAATACTTAAAATGTGTTACTTATAAAATTGAAAATTGCATATTTCTTTGGAGTTATTAAATTTATGTTTACATTTAGAGCAAGGTTTTAACAGATATTCCGTAGCATATTTGTAAGAATTTAAAAAAAAAAGTTTGTAAATATAACTTATCCCTTACATTTATATAAAAACACATAAATACTTTTATGTGTAGGTCCACGAAATATCAAATCAAAGAATTTTACATAAGAACCGTGTCTTCTTGTCTCTTTAAAAATAATCCTCAGTTTTTTTTTTTTTTTCAATTTTTAAAATTATTTATAAAAGAAGTCTTGTATATCGGGGGTTTGTCCTTTTTTAAATACAAGAAAAATTAGACTAAAATACACATAACTCTCTCAATTATAGGTTAATTGTATAAGACTCTCGTGTGGTTCAAAGCTCAACTCCTACAATTTATCAAACTGTTCATAGTGGTGTGAAATTAACCTTTCGTGCATATGCATTAAACACCTTTGGAGGTAGTCAATATACCTATTTTGATGATAAGCTTAAAGAGTTTAGTTCTTGGATTTTAAATTACAATTTTTTTTTCTTACATTTCACTTATAGTTTAAGGAATTTTTTTTTTTTTTTTTGATAACATTAAGGGAATTTTTTACATTTTTAGATTGTGTGATAATGGGCCCAACGACCAGTATAATTTTCTGATTTTCTTTCTTTTTATTTTCAGTATGTGCTGCTAAGCCAGGCAAATTGAGTGCTGGGTTTTCGACTTTTCGCCAGCAAATATAAGCCCTGTTGAGGCCATTCTGTGGAGAGCCATAAAAATTGTTTTAAAGCTTTGAGACAATGATAAAGGTTTGGGCTTTGGAAAGTCCATCCCAATAATAACTGTCAAAGGTTCCAATTTTAAGATTAAAGCAGCATGATGATTACGGAGATTTGATATTTCACAGTGCGATATATACTCTATGCTTAAGTACTTGCATTTAGATTATATTAAAAAATAAAAACAATTAATGGCACATCATAAGGGGAAGGATGTAGAAGTGAAAGTGGGTCAAAAAATGATAAGGGACAGCTTAAGTGATAAGAAAAGGGGGTGGGATTTGAATCAAGATCATATGTAATTGATTAAATTTATATCTTTTTATTTATTATATTTTATTTTATTTAAAATAAATAGTACAATCTAGGCCACCCTATAGGCTTACAGGCCAGACCGAGTAAAAGTGAGCCTACGACCTTTTTATTAAACAAGCATCTTCAAGACACAAGCCCGACGTATTTTACGAAACATATTAAGTTAGGTCTGACCTGATGTATGTCGAGCCGTAGACCCCTAAAGGCCGTCCCGACCCAATTTCACCCCTATTCAGTAGCTGGCAACAGTGTTTGAAAAAACGAAAGCATTAATATTAGGAAATTAAAGACGGAACAAAACAAGAGGTTATTTAATGCATGAACTTTAGGTACACTTTACATCCACTTTTACGATACAACTCCTACTTAGTGATACATTTGCCGACTCTACTCTTATACACTATTAGCCAACTAACAACAAAATATTTATCCTTTTAAATGATATAATTTATATCTTTTCACTCTCATAAAGAGGTGAGATCAATTTTTTTGTTGTCAACTCTATCTCTTTCTCTCTCTTAAAATGACATAACCTTACATCATTTAAAATAATACACACTTTAACCATAATTTAAATAGATCATTAAGTAACAACTTATTTTGTTCTCCCTCTACCAAACCTTATGACTGCAACACATGAATATTTCTTCATTATATTTTATATTTTAAGTAAGTACAATACATAGTTTAACATTTACCTTTAATTATTAACGTTGTCGATATCTTTGTAAAAACATAGCATATGCGGGAAAACTTTCACACACACATGCATCAAATTCATTTCTTTTTTCTAAAGATTAAAATATGTTGTTGTTTTTTTTTTTTTTATAACAAAAAATATGTTGTTTTAGATGTCACATACACATATCCAAGGAAGCATTGGGCTTACGGGGCCCAACACAACCCTTAGTTGGGAGGGTTTCCAGCAATAACAATGCATCCGAACCATCCGCGACAAGTGAATCTGAACCGTTCAATTCCCCATCATATAAGAGACCCTTCACAGTTACGCAACACATAGCATTTGTCGGCAGTGACAGAAGAGAAGCAGAGTTGCTTGGAATTTCATCGGAGAATTTGAAGATGGCGTCGGGTGTTACCAACAACGAGGAGGACAAGAAGCCAACCGATCAGGGCGCACACATCAACCTCAAGGTCAAAGGCCAGGTTCGCTCGTTCCTTTGTTTGAATTTCTAGGGTTTTCATCTTTTATTTGATCATGTAATTTGCATGTCGTTGATCCTCAATTTTTAACTATGGTTACTGGTTCTTAGGAATTTGAGATCCTTTTGTTGGGTGTATGATCATGTGCGGAAGCATGACGGGGTTCTCTTGATTTTTTTTATTTGAATTTGATTGTGGGGTGGCTTTGATCAAAGCTTGTTTTTGGTTTGTATTCATGGGTTTGGATTAAAAATTAAACCTTGATGATTTCGCTTTTAAAAATATATTTGTGTACGGTTGTTTTGTTGGTTATGCTTTTTTATTTATTTATTTTTTCCTTATGCTGAGAATGCAATTTTATGATCGGGGTAAACCCTTTCTTGCATGTTCATAATGAAATTACTTCTCTGCAGAAATATTTTTTTTAATCATCAAGAGAAACAGAAACTGATGTTTTATCTTCTGGGTTTAAGGTTTAGGGTAAACCCTTTCTTGCATGTTCATAATGAAATTACTGCTCTGAAGAAATATTTTTTTATTCATCAAGTGAAACAGAAATTGATGTTTTATCTTCTGGGTTTAAGTTGTTGACGTTTTTGTTTTAAATTTCTTTTTTATATTTGGTCTTCTAAGATTGAATTTGCTTCAATTTTGTGTGTTTGAAATGTTTGTACAACATCGTGTTTGGATATATAGACTAATTTAGGTAAGAAGCTTCAAAAATGTTTTGTTAGCGTCTATTTCTAGTTTGATATTTTAATCTCCAATAGTGTGGATTAAATGTTTAAAGGGATGATTGTGACAGTTTTGAATTCTTCCTACAGACTTGAGGAAACATGATATAGTTGTGTACTTGTGCATTGCAAAATTCGTTGTATTCCTGTGTGTCTGCCATCTGAACGTAGGAGATGAGCTCTAATTTGCTTGGCTTAGAAAGTAGAAAAAAGATGATTATAATATTAGGCTTGGTCAGCATCATAAATAGAAAACATGAAATTTAACATAAGAGTTAATATGCTTATTAGGGATTCAGATGTTGTAGGATGGGAACGAGGTTTTTTTCCGGATCAAGAGAAGCACTCAGCTGAAAAAGCTTATGAATGCTTATTGTGACCGACAGTCAGTGGATTTCAACTCAATTGCTTTTCTGTTTGATGGGCGTCGCCTTCGAGCAGAGCAGACTCCAGATGAGGTTTGCGCTTGCCTGCATCTGTTCATGTTTTCATCTCGACACCCTGTTATATTCTGGTAAATATTGACTACGTTTCTACTGCAGTTGGAAATGGAGGATGGGGATGAAATAGATGCCATGCTTCATCAGACAGGAGGTGCTGTTGTCTGAAGGATTTGATCATCCTTTCTCCCTCAGTATAAGTAGAATTAGCTTTACTTTAGTGCTAGCCTAATGCATGAGATGCTTCTTCTATTATCTACTATTAGACAGTCTTTGCCGCTCGACTTTGTTGGCGTAATGCGTGCTTTGTCCATATGACTGAATGGATTATCATTTCTACATGTGCAAGCTGATCTTTTGTGGTAGCTTCCCCCATAATAGTATGATCTATCTTAACTATGAAGTATGTTTTGTATGTTTAGCTTATGTCCTCAAGTCTTAAAAGGGGTGAAACTTAGACACGTATGTGAATGAGCATGTGAATTTTAGTTTCGATGATCTAGGAATTAGGAGTCTCATAATATTATCAGGGCCGTCGTTGGGCACATTGACTAATGTAGATAAAATTTGATTTTTTTATTATCAAAGATTTGTGTTTAAATATTTAGGGCTCGTTTGGTGGACAGGATAGGATAAGGGTAGAATATGATATGAGGCTGATATGGGTAGGATATGATATGAGGCTGATATGGGTAGGATATGATATGAGGTTGATAAGCCCATATCTTGTCCTGTGTTTGATAAGCACTGATTAGTAATATGATAAGATTATGTAAAATAAGAAAAGAAAAACAAAAAACAAAATATAATGCAATAAATACAATTATATTGGGTAGTGTGGGAATATATTGGGTAGCGTGAGGATATATTGAGTATCCAATATAGATATCCTATCCTTTTGAATCCTAACCTAGCTCTCCCCATAGGATAAGAAATCATGTATTAGATAAGATAAAATGAGACAATAGGATAAGCTAATCATATCTTATTGACCCACTAAACAAGAGATAAAAATATGATATGATAAGTTATCCTATCCTATCTTCCTTATGCTCCAAACATGCCCTTACCATGTTAGTGTTAGAAAAAGCATAATAAAAAAAAGGACAAGGAGCACCTAAGGTGAACCAATTGCGTTAGGCATTGCAAAAGCGTGACTTGGATCGCCTCCTCTTCCATTCTACTTATGCATTGATGGGAGGAGGGGTGAAAGGGATTAGATTGGGGTTTAACAATTGGGTCATGTTGGCTAGTTGGGTGAAATGCATTGTTGCAGCTTCTAGTGCCTATGAAACCGTTGAGGCTGTAATGCCTTTCATGTGATTGATCCTTATGGCTAGTTTGTTTTTTGTTTTTGAATTAAACTGGAGGCGCTACACCTTTTAGGGTATTTTCCAACACACATCGTAAATCCACTCATACCAATTTTTCAAACTTCAGTGACGGCATCGGTGACGGTGACTATAACTTCTCATGGGCTTGTGAAAGGTAACTGCTAAACTTCAGTGATAAATATAATGAAAGGGGTGGTTAGTAGAGATGAGATTTAGGTGTTTTCAAAATTTGTTCTAAGATTTACACAGTTTTCTTATGAAACTTAAATCGTTGTTATATTTTGTTGATGTGGTATTGCGTCAATAATGTAAGTGAAGTTAGTGTTCATTTGTATTAATTTTAAGGATTATTAAAAAATTAAAATGAAAAAACTAATGAAGTTAGAGTTGAGGATGGTTTAGTTTGTATTTTTTTTTAATCAAAACATAATTATCACTTCAAAGGCAATTCGTGGCTTGAGAGGGTCCATATGATATGAGTACTCAAAAGCAATGTTATAAAATTGTTTTGAACTATTAAGTAAGAGTGTTAATGAATTAAATTTAATTTATTTCTATTAATTAATTTAGTTTAATTTACTTTTATTAATTTAAATTATTTTAGAATTGTTAATTAATTTTTTTTAGGAGTGTTGAATATATTAGACTAAAAATGTCGGACTGTTGGAGTACTTATAAATAATATGCTATGCAGCCCAGCATGTATGGCCACGTGTCAGAAAAACTGACACGTAACATGCTATTTAACGTAGTGAGTTTGACATGTATCACGCTAAGCTAGCACGTAACATGCTATTTAGCATAGCGAGTTTGACATGTTCTAGACACGTATCACACTAAGCTAGCACGTAACATGTTATGCAGCATAACGAGTTTGACACACTATATGCCATGTAATCTCGCTGTACTGTGCAACAACTTACATGGCCATGAACCTGCTGTCACGTGTCCACACCTAACTCGCCTGGTGTTGTAGGGAGTTAGATGACGTGACGTTTAGATATTTTTTTTTTTTGGTCTGTCACATTCAGGTAATTTTTTGTGAATAGTGTGACATTTTGGTCATCCCCCCCCACAGTTGGGATATTGAGTCAGTGGCACTGGTTGAACTGTATTATTTAAATTTATATGAAAATATATAATAAATATAATATAAGTAATAAAATATCTTAAATTAGTCATTGATATTGTTCTACCCGGGTTGCAGAGATGTCTAACTAAATGTTAACTAGTTGATATGGGATCTGGTGCTCTCTCTAGCACACAATACGATGACCTTAGTTCCCGGGGGGGGGGGGGGGTGGTGTGTGTGTGCTGTGTGATTGCATGAAATAGGTTAAAAGAGAGATTAGTCATACATGTGATCTTCAGCTCCTACTTATAGACCTTACCTTTGGGCTCGTGTTGTCTGGGCCTTCCGAGAATATGGGCCTGGCTCAGGTCCATAACAGTTGTCCCCCAGCCAGGTAGACTGATAATGTTCAGGGTGCCAGGATGTGTAAGTTGTGTTTTAACGTTGGTGATTTATCCCGGCTTGATTTTGCCCTAGTTTCCACCTCAAGCTCTTTTTGATTTGATTATGAAGGACATAAACAAGATACTCCAGATGACCCCGGATAAGGTTCCAGTCGAGTTTCTTGCCCGACATTCACGATATCCTAGCTAGATGGGTATAAAGATTCCTCGTTTGGAAAACGATTCTCCTTCCACACAATGAAAACTACTTTTCCACGTGGCATTCCTTAATAGACGCGACGTGTGCCACTACTCCATCCCACGCCGTTTCACATTTATTGCAACTGTCAAAATGTCCCTCAACTGTCCTTTCTACCATCTATTACTTTTTTGCCCCTGCCATTTCATTTCGCGGGTTATACCCTTTTAACTTTCTTCTTTCTTTACGTTCTCCCATTACGTTCATGTTCATTTGTATTTTCTTCTGAACTTCTCTCCCATCTTCTATCCTTGCAATTCTACGCTGGCAATCCTTCAAAGCTTACTCCAGGTATGTTCCATGATAGACGCGACGTGTGCCACTACTCCATCTCACGCCGTTTCACATTTATTGCAACTATCATAACGTCCCTCAACTGTCATTTCTACCATCTTTTACTTTTTTGCCCCTGCCTTTTCATTTCGTGGGTTATACCCTTTTAACTTTCTTCTTTCTTTACGTTCTCCCATTACGTTCCTGTTCATTTGTATCTTCTTCTGAACTTCTCTCTCATCTTCTATCCTTGCAATTCTACGCTGGCAATCCTTCAAAGCTTACTCTTGGTATGTTCCATGATTTCCCTTTAGCTTTTCACTACTAGTTGCTTATTTTCTTTCAATGCTGTTTTCTTCCTTCTGCTATTTTCACAGTATGCTCTGAACCTGTCACGTTCCTAGCATTACCACACTTGCATTCCAAGTATGCGCCCTTTGTCTTTGTTTGTCTGACTACGCCTCATTACCATGCAATACATTATTTGTATAGAACCTTTTGTTATTGCTTATTTTTCAATGTTCCTTAGTTCGAAAATCTCTCTTGGTATGAGTGAGAGGAACTTCAGTGGTCGAGGGAAACCCATTTGTCCTCGTGGCTTTGGCCGTAGTGATGAGATTGATGCAGAGGAAGAAGAAAGGTTCATCCAGAACCTACCTTCTGGTCTGAGATTTTGGTTGTTTGGTAGACCTCAGACCGAGGAAGAAACTCAGGCCGCCTTATTAGAAGGCTATCGAGGCGGTGGAAGCAGGGGAGCATCTTCATCTCGTCCCTCGACCAAAGGGCGAACTCGAGGTCCCCGCAGTAACCCAGGGGTTTTACCAAAGCGTACTGCTCACAACTTGGGTCAAACCTCCATCCCTTTGCGTTCAACCTAAATCTCAACTCATAACCCTGCTCCACCTCACACTTCTCATCAAATTGTGTCAGTTAACTTGGGTGATAGAAATCTAGACCCTTGTTTTATTTGCGTTTACCTTAGTACTCAATTTGTTGAGAAGGGAAACGATTTCATGGCTGATCTAGTATTTGGCAGTTATTCTCACCATCTCGGTTCATCGACCCCTGCTCTTTTGGTTGCGTCAGACGACTCTTCAAGCTCTTCCCATAGTAGTTTGTTTAGTTCAGGTACGTACTTTCCCTGCTACGTACTTTTTTTTGCTTTTAATCCTCCCATTTTGTTGTTTTAGTTATTTATGGAGTCTCTTTCTGTAGAGTTAAACGTGGAAATTGCCTCATCTAGCCAAGGATAGGAAGTTGAGGTGAGCTCGGTCGAGAAGGGTTCTGCACTTGTCAGTAGTGATCTTCGCATACAATTTCCATGGGTAACAGAGGAAGTTTTAAGCTTTAGATCCGTCATGACTACTGAGGAGATATCCGGGCTTCCCATAGGTAACCCGGTTGGGGTCAACACTTTCTGTCCGGCAGAAGTTAAACCTGTTTGCTCAGGTTGAAACCCCGTAGAGCCACATTCTTTCTTCTTTTATCGTGATTTAATTACCAAGATTGGTATCCACTTTCCCTTTTCTCCTTTTAAAATACAGCTTTTGAACCATCTCCTTCTTGCTCCCACTCGAATTCATCCTAATGGTTGGGCCTTTATTGTTGCTTTTGAGCAACTGTGTGCATCCTTATCTATGACTTACACTGTTCCTCTTTTTCTTTATTTCTTCAACATATTTACTCCTCGCACGGGTTTTGAGCCTCCTAAATTCAAAGGTTGGACAAGCATCCGTGGTTGTGCTAGCAAGCCCTGAATGAAATTGTTCTCCGTTTATAATGACTCCTTCAAAGACTTCAAAGGTTCGTATTGGAAAGGATGGAGAGGGAAAGTTTCCTCTTTACTGGTCTCAGGAGCATCACCTGCGTAGGTCGTCTAATTCTATGTTGAGATTATCAGGGGAAGATAAGGCCAATGTTAAGACCTTATTGGCCCATGTGGGCTCCCAGGGCTATTTGAGTGCGGCTTCTCTGGTTGCTAGATCCTAGGCTGGCCTAGATCAAACTAGTATGCCTTTTTCATTTTTTTAGCATGCCTTTTATACTCGTTTCTCTTTCCTGTCCTAATTGTGCCTGTTTGATTTGCAGATTCTCTTATGGATCCCACCGCGGAAGAAGTACCTGATTATGTAATATCTCTTCGAGGAAAGGCCGCAGCTCAGCCTCCTCTCGCTGATTATGTAATATCTCTTCTATCCCAGCTGCTAATCCCAATGTATCAGTGTTGGATCTTACCAATGACGCTGAAAATTGGCTGGATTCAGGTTGCAACCAAGCTTCCCCTGCTGAAGATACTGGAGGTACTACTCGCCGCTAAAAGGCAAAGGACTGTTAGTCTTAGCTAACCATGTCTTCTATCCCAGCTGCTAATCCCAATGTATCAGTGCTGGATCTTACCAATGACGCTGAAAATTGGCTGGATTCAGGTTGCAACCAAGCTTCCCCTGCTGAAGATACTGGAGGTACTACTCGTGCCATGGTATCTGCGGACCGGGGTACCCCCATTCCTCCTGCTGCCGGACTTAGAAGAGGAGCTTTATGGGAAACTGGGGTAGCTACTAAGCTTCGAGGTGTGACTCATCCTCCACACGTGTTTTTTGGGTCTGGGATAATTTCAAGAGCAGAAATGGAGGAGTTGCAGAAGGCCGAGTTGTATGCTTATAAGGCGGCCTCTTTAGTGAAGCCTTACTCTCTGCTGTTAGAAAAACATACAGAACTCGTTGCTGATAGGGATGCACTCTGAGTTGACCGTGACAAAGCCATCCAGGAGAATCAAAGTTTAACATCTGTTGCTGCTGATTTGAAGCCATCTTTAGAGCAATCTAAAGCATACTTGAAATTCGTGTCAGGTTCATTCAACCTTAATGCTGACAAAGATGCCATCGTTGATCATTTTAAAGAGAAATTGGGTTTGCTAACCGAAAAAGAATCAAGGATTACCGCTTTGGCTGTAGAGAATGATAAGTTGAAATCCGACCTTCAGGATTTGCAGTCTAATTTTGAATTCAGTCAAGCCGCGCTGGAAAAAGCTGTTGGTACCGCTTTCAATAACGCTATTAATCAGATGAAGTATTTTAATCCTGAAGTATCACTGAAGACTGACCAGCTTGACTGTTTCAGTTATGTCCAGGGTGGGGTTTATGTTTCTCCTAGAGTTGATTAGACTGCGGGTGCTGGGGCTGCTGGGCAAGCCTTTGAAGCCGAGGTTAGAGAGCTGCTACGGAGTGATGATCAGTAGCGGAATGAAGGGTCGGGTTGTCGGTTTACTTTGTGTCTGTTGCACTTATTCAGTTATTTTTGGTTTTGTAATGAACACCGCATTTTTTGCCGTGCTATATACATTGTCTTGTTGTTTGATTTAGAATAGCTGATTAACCTGGCCAGGGTTATTTTTATGCTATATGGTATTTTAGCTTTTAGCATATCCTAGCTTTATTTGCAAGAAACTAAGAATTTAAGGGCGTCCCCTTATTTTCTAAGTTTAGCTATTCCGGCTAGAACTCACAGTCTTGCTATTTTGGCAAGACGGGTTCCAATACCTTGGTTTGATGCCGGGCTAGAACTCGCACTTGCTATTTGCAATATGGGTTCCAATACCTCAGATTTTATACCTGGCTAGAACTCACGATCACATCGTTTTCTCATGAGTTGGGCGCTTTTCAATGGCTGTTGGTCGTTGGGCACTCACAGGGTACCCAATGGTCGGTCACATGGCTGCTTGTGGCCTCCCCGTATTCGTTACGCCTTTGATGTGAGGAATAAAACCTTCACACCCGAGGATTTGGATTGGTTTGAGCGCCGTATAGGGCCCTTTCTACCATCCTGCGACGATATGGGCCCGCACAGGCAAACTAGGTTGCACGTGTGAGGGTGCTGGCAAGCGTCGTATATTCGCAATAGGAAACTATGTGAATCAGAGGTTGCTGAAACCCATCCACCATTGGTTTGCGGAGGTCCTCCGCCGCATCCCAATGGATGATCAAACAGCACCTCTCATTCGTTTAGTTCCTAGTAAAACATGTTTCAGCTATGACCTCCAGAGTGCTACCGATAGGTGGCCTCTTGTGTTTATGTTTGAAACGCTTGCGCTATTGTTTGACAGGTCATTTGCTTCAAGTGTTGTGAATACAACATTAGGGACGAATGTCTTTGAGGTACCCTTCGTTAAGAGGGCTCTGTCTCAAGTGTCCTTTGTGACCGGTCAACCGTTAGGCTATTATGGTTATTGGCCTTTGTTCGCGTTCACCCATCATGTTTTGGTGTGGTGGGCTGCGGAACAGGTTAGACCTGGGATCCTGTTCGACAGGTATGCTATATTAGGTGATGATGTTCTCATCACCGATCCACTTGTGGCGGAACAGTACCGGCTAGGCTTACAACGGCTTGGTGTGAAGATATCCACACACAAGTCTTTGATATCCTCAACTGGTGCTGTAGAGTTTGCCAAACAATTTCTGGTCAAGGATATGAGGGTGCGCCAGCACTATCCTGTGTCCATGAAAGCTTTATGTGGCTTCCACCACCCCTACGGCCTATTGGCTATACATGAAAAGTAAAAAATAGTGATCTTTTTTACTCTCATGCGTATAGGCGGTGCTGGGTATAAGACTCGATCTGTCGCTAAGAGCCCTAAATCGATTAAATGGAAACGGTTTAGGGTCCTTTTTGGCAAGTCTCGCCTTCCAGTGGAATATCTTTTAGGTGATGGTTGTCCATTGAATCCCTACCTCCTTGGGAAACTAAAGAGGTATGCTCTCGAGAGGTTGAAGCCTCGGGAGTTACACCGTCCTCCTGTAGAACTATTGGAGTTCGAGGGGATGGCTGACTTCCTGGAGTATTCACTTCTCCGGAGCTGGATGATGCAATGGCTCAACTACCTTAAATGGTATTGCAGTGTATCTATGGATCCTTGGGTTTCACTCTAAAAGTTCTTTGAAGCCCCAGTTGTCACTACTGGGAGATCAGGCGAACAGATCCGGAGCTGGTTCGCTTTGGTCTTCTATGGCAGGTCGGTCTATGACTGGCTTGCTGAGAAGGGTCTTGAGTACAAGGTTCCAATCCTTGTGCAGACAAGTGGTCCTTTCTACTTGTTTGGTGGGTGGTGTTTCCGGTAAGGATAGTCCTACCTAGCCCGTGGTATCGATCAACCACGGGCTAGGAGAGGGGTTGTCAGGATTGATCCTGACGCCCTTTTTTTAGGGCTATCCCTTTTGGATTCATCCCGATTGAACTGAGAGTAGCTCCTACTAGGGATGCCGTAGCCGGGCAAAGCAGTTCAATGAATTAGGAGTAGAGTCTCCGACCGCCAGGCCCGAAGTAGATGAAGATGCTACCTATAACGGAGGGCCCCTGTTATTTGTAGTTTTTTTGCTGAATAAATGAGAGAGAGTGGGAGATTCATTCAAAAAGTGGTATCAATAAAAACAGAGAACAAGCCCAGTATAAGGCTTTGCGGAGACCAGTTCGGAGTACTCAGTGGTGAGGAAAGCACTTTGACTCTCTCTGAGCCCTCCATACAGTGGCACATCACCAGCTTTGCTCAGCGCAAAATAGCTCTCTTTCTCACATTCTACTACCCGGTCTTACGGATTCTCTTCAAAGAGCAATAGGGGTTGCCGCTGTCTTCTGGGAGCGTGGTTCTTTTTTACCAAAAAATAGTTACGCAAAGTCACAGGTAACGCTCTGGATGGGAATTTCCGATTCCATACCCAGAAGAACAACCTTAGATCCCTTCCACTTCTTGAGTTGACCCAGCCTGAGGAAAGGATTTTGATCCTCGAGCCGACTCTCGTCTTGTGAGGTTCGTGTGTCGAGCAAGTTTTGAAAGAGGGTTCCTGGTTGTCTTAGTGTGAAGTGAGAGCCCGAAAATACTCTGATCGCTCACCAATTAAAGGGCAGCCCTCCCTCTTTGCTCAGCTTCCATAGGAGGGGAGGACTTTCTCTCCTTTACCGATGCTCTTATTGTCACGTGGGCACACTGGTTAAATGAGACCACCAAGGCTTAAAACCAACCCTAGGTAAGACATAAAGTAGAACGAGATGATCTATCTATGCGAGGTTAAAAATCAATAGGAAAAGGAGAATCTTCTTATTCTATAGGTTGTGACTGGACACCACATCGGTGAGGACTGCGCTATGCCACCTGTCCTTACCTGGGATGCTTTAGCAAAGCTAACGGTAGGTCGGTCTGGGATCATCCTTCCTTTCATAGACTGGAGCAAACCTTGCGTTGCCTTTATTATGGCTATGACCAGCTAAAGATCACTGCCATCTCACGAATTGGATTCGAACCAATATCTCCGGGCGACTTTCCTTTTAGTCGATCGTGAGTGGGTCTGTCGGCGGGATACCAACAACCTCGAGGACTAATGCAGAATTTACTGATCAAACGCGGGCGGACTGCTCTACATTCAGCCACGCCACAGTGACCCCCGAACTTCTTATAGTTGCGGGACGAAATCCGGCAGCCAATTGCTGGCTCTGAATAACCAGCCCGGTCATAAGTTCAATTCTTCCATAACAAACATAAGGGGGCGGGGTTGCGCGCGAGCCGAGTGACGGAGGTGCACAAGAGTACTTCGCGCCACAACCATCTCTTTTTTATAAGTGATACGGACCGATGCCTGCTGCTTCATCTGGGAGAAAAGAATCATAGATATGCCGGTCATTAGAAGGAAGAACCGCCATAAAAAGATTCCTCGTGTATCATCTGTAGCAAAACTATGAACGGAAGCTAGCAATCCGGACCGTATTGAAAAGGTTCCTGAGACACAGCATGGAAGAGTCACAATATTCAGAAACGAGATCCAAGAATGAAGAAGGGGTAGAATTTCAGAATGAATACGAGCTGTGGCTAATACCCAAGGCATAAAAGAAGCATTTTCTACGGGATCCCGAAACCACCAGCCACCCCGACCTAATTCATGATGAGCCCACCAACTTCCTGGCATGATGCCCACGGTGAAAAACCACCGACATGTCAAGATCCAAATTCGAATCTGTTCCTGGTCCTGGTCAGATACCACTGTGTTCGCGCCGGCGCTCCAACAAAGAGGCGAAGTAGTGGTCTCTTTCTGTTCATTACGAACGACACGCTTCGCCTGCTCCCTCCCCGTGTCCACTAGCGCTCCTGTCCAGAGCGAAGAGAAGGCGAAAAAGCGCCGCCAAAGCAGCATGAGCAGGCTTCTATTGCTACGCAACAAGAGAGCTGGATAGCATTTTGCGACCACATGTTTGAATTTTTTGGTAAAAAGCTCGCTTGTTATACGGGATCCGACGCATCCAGCAGAGCGAAGCAGCGTTCCCTTCTTTTCGGCGGCATCCTTCCGCATTGGCGGCGAGTGGAGTGTCACAATCCCATTCATCATTTTTGATCTACATAATCCAAAGCCCATAGCACTGGCGACGTCTCCGGCATAAATGCAAGGAGGATGTATAGCTGATATAGGATCTTGTGGAACAGGATTTGATTCTGCAAGCGGTTCGGTACGAAAGAAGAAATTTCGAACAAAAGGATCGGAACTCGCTGATAGGAAAGGAGAGAAAAACAAAGCAATGCCAAGAGCTCCGTCAATCCGCTGTTCATCGATAGACGAAGCTCTCTCTTTATCATCTCGTGCCAGATGCAACAAAGGATGAGTCCTTCTTTTTCCTTCTCGCGAACCACGGGAGCGCCTAGCACCCAGAGGAGCAAAGCTCATTTTCCTTTCAGGGTAAAGCGGCGCATAAAAAAGGGCTGGCCCGTCAAACGTCCGGTTCCTTCGCGAACGAAGTTCAGAATCAACAAGGGTTCGTAGAACGAAGGGAGTGTACAACTGGGGCGCAGCCCCACTTTTTTGTTCGTAACGAGGGAGAGATAGAATGGAGTTCTTCACGAAGTTCGAGACAAAGTCATACAAAACATATATATGGCCTCCTCGTTTTGAGACATTATGGCTTTGGGGTCGACCCCGGTAACAAAGAAGGAATCCATAAAAACGTGGGATCCGACACCATGATAAAATACTACCCTCATGATTAGACCATGTCCCTGAGATTTGATAAAAGAAAGGTGCATTAGCGGTTAATACGTTGTAATTGGATAAGTTATTAGGAATATGACGGAACGAAAGACCAAGGAAAGAAAGAAGAATGCACCAAAATGCAGGTGCTGCACCAAACGCTGGTGGTTGTTTCTTGTTGTAAGTGAATGCAACGAAAAGACCCGGAAATAACGATAAATGAAAGAATTCATATATTATTGACATTTCGTGCTGTGCTCATTTCAAAATTTCTGCTTTGTTATTCCCATCATCCGGTAACCACAGGATGATCCACAAGAAAGGTGGCAGGATTCGAACCTATGGCCGGCCCGCCCCTGACCTGCTGGGTTGGGTGGCCGGGTTAGCACCCCTCGTCGCCCCTGTACCCGAAACAGATGCGCTGCGCTACCCAGCGCGTAACCTTGTCTCCCCTACTCCTCTTCTGGTTATGCCATTACCAATCGCGGGTAACCCCCGGGCCGGCCGCCCCTGACCTAATAAGATAAGAACGATCGATTATCCTTATGACCAAACAGCGATAGTTTCACGATCCCGACCAGCTACTTGTTGGGAGTAGGGGCATCCAAGCTTGCCCAACCTAGACATTGTAACTTATAGTCCTGCCTACTTGTAGGCTTAGGGTAGTCCTCGAAAACCTTCTTATTTGATTTGACTGGCTTGGGAAAGACCCGTAGGCTATGGATCCCACTAATGGAATGGGACTATAACCATACTTCCATGGTCTAGGTTCAAGGACAATAAAGATTGAGGCTTGGAGTATCTAAGGCTTCATGGACCCAATTTGGAGGGCTTTTAAGGACGGACTCGCTAGTGTCCCAAGGATTGACCGGTGACACTACTAACTGAATTGCCCTAATAGATGTCTTTTTCCACAGGACTGAATCCATAGAAACCTTGGCTTAGTGCCATTACTGTAAGCGGCGGATGATTGGTATGCAGGATCGGTTGCAACGGTTTCACATTCATGTGAATCAAGAGATTGGCTTGAATTGAAAGGCTTTCCAGCTAGCCATTGTACCTGAGATTGCGATAAGTCCTTCTTCTTTGGAGCTTGTTCTTGGTCCCAAGGGAAATGGGGTGACAAAGAGCAGGCCAGCCCTTTTTTATGCGCCTCCCGTGGTTCGCGAGAAGGAAAAAGAAGGACTCATCCTTTGTTGCATCTGGCACGAGATGATAAAGAGAGAGCTTCGTCTATCGATGAACAGCGGATTGACGGAGCTCTTGGCATTGCTTTGTTTTTCTCTCCTTTCCTATCAGCGAGTTCCGATCCTTTTGTTCGAAATTTCTTCTTTCGTACCGAACCGCTTGCAGAATCAAATCCTGTTCCACAAGATCCTATATCAGCTATACATCCTCCTTGCATTTATGCCGGAGACGTCGCCAGTGCTATGGGCTTTGGATTATGTAGATCAAAAATGATGAATGGGATTGTGACACTCCACTCGCCGCCAATGCGGAAGGATGCCGCCGAAAAGAAGGGAACGCTGCTTCGCTCTGCTGGATGCGTCGGATCCCGTATAACAAGCGAGCTTTTTACCAAAAAATTCAAACATGTGGTCGCAAAATGCTATCCAGCTCTCTTGTTGCGTAGCAATAGAAGCCTGCTCATGCTGCTTTGGCGGCGCTTTTTCGCCTTCTCTTCGCTCTGGACAGGAGCGCTAGTGGACACGGGGAGGGAGCAGGCGAAGCGTGTCGTTCGTAATGAACAGAAAGAGACCACTACTTCGCCTCTTTGTTGGAGCGCCGGCGCGAACACAGTGGTATCTGACCAGGACCAGGAACAGATTCGAATTTGGATCTTGACATGTCGGTGGTTTTTCACCGTGGGCATCATGCCAGGAAGTTGGTGGGCTCATCATGAATTAGGTCGGGGTGGCTGGTGGTTTCGGGATCCCGTAGAAAATGCTTCTTTTATGCCTTGGGTATTAGCCACAGCTCGTATTCATTCTGAAATTCTACCCCTTCTTCATTCTTGGATCTCGTTTCTGAATATTGTGACTCTTCCATGCTGTGTCTCAGGAACCTTTTCAATACGGTCCGGATTGCTAGCTTCCGTTCATAGTTTTGCTACAGATGATACACGAGGAATCTTTTTATGGCGGTTCTTCCTTCTAATGACCGGCATATCTATGATTCTTTTCTCCCAGATGAAGCAGCAGGCATCGGTCCGTATCACTTATAAAAAAGAGATGGTTGTGGCGCGAAGTACTCTTGTGCACCTCCGTCACTCGGCTCGCGCGCAACCCCGCCCCCTTATGTTTGTTATGGAAGAATTGAACTTATGACCGGGCTGGTTATTCAGAGCCAGCAATTGGCTGCCGGATTTCGTCCCGCAACTATAAGAAGTTCGGGGGTCACTGTGGCGTGGCTGAATGTAGAGCAGTCCGCCCGCGTTTGATCAGTAAATTCTGCATTAGTCCTCGAGGTTGTTGGTATCCCGCCGACAGACCCACTCACGATCGACTAAAAGGAAAGTCGCCCGGAGATATTGGTTCGAATCCAATTCGTGAGATGGCAGTGATCTTTAGCTGGTCATAGCCATAATAAAGGCAACGCAAGGTTTGCTCCAGTCTATGAAAGGAAGGATGATCCCAGACCGACCTACCGTTAGCTTTGCTAAAGCATCCCAGGTAAGGACAGGTGGCATAGCGCAGTCCTCACCGATGTGGTGTCCAGTCACAACCTATAGAATAAGAAGATTCTCCTTTTCCTATTGATTTTTAACCTCGCATAGATAGATCATCTCGTTCTACTTTATGTCTTACCTAGGGTTGGTTTTAAGCCTTGGTGGTCTCATTTAACCAGTGTGCCCACGTGACAATAAGAGCATCGGTAAAGGAGAGAAAGTCCTCCCCTCCTATGGAAGCTGAGCAAAGAGGGAGGGCTGCCCTTTAATTGGTGAGCGATCAGAGTATTTTCGGGCTCTCACTTCACACTAAGACAACCAGGAACCCTCTTTCAAAACTTGCTCGACACACGAACCTCACAAGACGAGAGTCGGCTCGAGGATCAAAATCCTTTCCTCAGGCTGGGTCAACTCAAGAAGTGGAAGGGATCTAAGGTTGTTCTTCTGGGTATGGAATCGGAAATTCCCATCCAGAGCGTTACCTGTGACTTTGCGTAACTATTTTTTGGTAAAAAAGAACCACGCTCCCAGAAGACAGCGGCAACCCCTATTGCTCTTTGAAGAGAATCCGTAAGACCGGGTAGTAGAATGTGAGAAAGAGAGCTATTTTGCGCTGAGCAAAGCTGGTGATGTGCCACTGTATGGAGGGCTCAGAGAGAGTCAAAGTGCTTTCCTCACCACTGAGTACTCCGAACTGGTCTCCGCAAAGCCTTATACTGGGCTTGTTCTCTGTTTTTATTGATACCACTTTTTGAATGAATCTCCCACTCTCTCTCATTTATTCAGCAAAAAAACTACAAATAACAGGGGCCCTCCGTTATAGGTAGCATCTTCATCTACTTCGGGCCTGGCGGTCGGAGACTCTACTCCTAATTCATTGAACTGCTTTGCCCGGCTACGGCATCCCTAGTAGGAGCTACTCTCAGTTCAATCGGGATGAATCCAAAAGGGATAGCCCTAAAAAAAGGGCGTCAGGATCAATCCTGACAACCCCTCTCCTAGCCCGTGGTTGATCGATACCACGGGCTAGGTAGGACTATCCTTACCGGAAACACCACCCACCAAACAAGTAGAAAGGACCACTTGTCTGCACAAGGATTGGAACCTTGTACTCAAGACCCTTCTCAGCAAGCCAGTCATAGACCGACCTGCCATAGAAGACCAAAGCGAACCAGCTCCGGATCTGTTCGCCTGATCTCCCAGTAGTGACAACTGGGGCTTCAAAGAACTTTTAGAGTGAAACCCAAGGATCCATAGATACACTGCAATACCATTTAAGGTAGTTGAGCCATTGCATCATCCAGCTCCGGAGAAGTGAATACTCCAGGAAGTCAGCCATCCCCTCGAACTCCAATAGTTCTACAGGAGGACGGTGTAACTCCCGAGGCTTCAACCTCTCGAGAGCATACCTCTTTAGTTTCCCAAGGAGGTAGGGATTCAATGGACAACCATCACCTAAAAGATATTCCACTGGAAGGCGAGACTTGCCAAAAAGGACCCTAAACCGTTTCCATTTAATCGATTTAGGGCTCTTAGCGACAGATCGAGTCTTATACCCAGCACCGCCTATACGCATGAGAGTAAAAAAGATCACTATTTTTTACTTTTCATGTATAGCCAATAGGCCGTAGGGGTGGTGGAAGCCACATAAAGCTTTCATGGACACAGGATAGTGCTGGCGCACCCTCATATCCTTGACCAGAAATTGTTTGGCAAACTCTACAGCACCAGTTGAGGATATCAAAGACTTGTGTGTGGATATCTTCACACCAAGCCGTTGTAAGCCTAGCCGGTACTGTTCCGCCACAAGTGGATCGGTGATGAGAACATCATCACCTAATATAGCATACCTGTCGAACAGGATCCCAGGTCTAACCTGTTCCGCAGCCCACCACACCAAAACATGATGGGTGAACGCGAACAAAGGCCAATAACCATAATAGCCTAACGGTTGACCGGTCACAAAGGACACTTGAGACAGAGCCCTCTTAACGAAGGGTACCTCAAAGACATTCGTCCCTAATGTTGTATTCACAACACTTGAAGCAAATGACCTGTCAAACAATAGCGCAAGCGTTTCAAACATAAACACAAGAGGCCACCTATCGGTAGCACTCTGGAGGTCATAGCTGAAACATGTTTTACTAGGAACTAAACGAATGAGAGGTGCTGTTTGATCATCCATTGGGATGCGGCGGAGGACCTCCGCAAACCAATGGTGGATGGGTTTCAGCAACCTCTGATTCACATAGTTTCCTATTGCGAATATACGACGCTTGCCAGCACCCTCACACGTGCAACCTAGTTTGCCTGTGCGGGCCCATATCGTCGCAGGATGGTAGAAAGGGCCCTATACGGCGCTCAAACCAATCCAAAAGCGCCCAACTCATGAGAAAACGATGTGAATGAAGAGCGAAAGTTCCGAATCTTACGATAAGGAAGTTTCCTTCTCTCAACCCACACCCTTTTCGTCAATGAGTGTGTCGGCAAGGCTTTCCAGGTTGGT
>JAVKPL010006392.1:0-25975 GCA_032173675.1 Gastrolobium villosum
TCACCTTCACCGTTGAAATTCCAAAAACCTCAGAACAAAAAAATCAGAGAAGAAAAGAGAAGCCAAAAAAACCAAGTTGCCTTTTTGAACCCAAAAGGAGACACCTTGAACCAAAAATAAGACAGCAAACAAGGTGAAGGTGACACCAACCGAAGCATCACCACCACACGTGCAACTTCGACCGCCAGTCCTAGTCACCGTGCGCCACCCCATAACGACCGCCATTTACCTATCACAAGTTGTTGACCACCACGAGCTCCACCGTGCATTTAACATCGCTTCACCGTCAGACGCCATAGACTCCACCGCAACACATCCAAACCCTCCTCGCATTTTTTGTTTCCACAACGGTGTTTTATTCACTTCTCACTTCCTTTCTGTAATCAAACATAAAATATCTCGTTTGTTTATTATCACAGTATTTGTTTGTTTTTGCTGTCTCTTTTTCCTTTTATTATTTTTGTCAGTTATAGTTTGCATTTTTTCTTTTTATTGAAGTCCACCACGTACACCTAGCTTAACACTGTTTATTTGCAAAAAAAAAAAAATGATAAAGCCTACTAACTAGATCAGCTATGTTAAATGAGATATCTTCTATTATCAAAAAAAAAAAATGAGATATCTCCTCTCATGTTAATCATAAACAGTGTTAAAAAATTGGGAAATATTACCCTCCTTTCAACTAGATCAACTAGTTATCTAAGGAGTAAAGAGGTCACTTTTAGATTTTAAATTTAAATATTAAAATAAATTATTTTAAATTATAAATAATTAATGTTGCATATTATACATCATGTTGCATGAGAAAATAAACCCTTTCTACACTCACCATAAAAAGGTGTGCCACTCATTTTTTTTATTTTTTTGTTTTTTTAATAGGTAGGTCTCACACTTCATGTATCTATGACATGAAATTTAAATTCTCCTACGATATAAGATTTATTTTTCCCATAATTAATATGATCATAATAAACATTTTGAAATGCAAAATACTGCTCAAGATTTTTAAAGAATGAGAAAATACTGATTGGTGTTATGTTTTTTTTTTAATTTCTTTATTATTATTTTATTCATTTTCTTTCTTACATACATTAATTCCATGTGGTACATGTTACGGTATTAACAAAAGAGGAAGAATATTCTTACTACCAAAATATTCCACTATCAACTTACTACCTATTTAATCACCATTGGATTAACATTTTCTCTCTCTTCATAAATTTTTTAGCATTCTCTCTCCTTCACTACAAGAAAAATGGCTTTTAGCCAATGACAAAAACCGTGGCAGATTATTATGAAAACCGTGGCTAAATGACCTGTCCACAGTTTGTACAATCGTGGCTAAAGGTGGCGTTGCATTATTTTAACCACGGTATTTCTTTCAGTCAACCACGGTCTAAATGAGTGTGGTAACATTTATTTAGCCACTGTTTCTCTTTGTTAGCTACGTTTAATTCGTGGCTAAGCTATTTTGATCACAATAACCAAATTTTTTAATGGCCACAGTAATAACCGTGGCTAATTATAAGAATTTAAAAAAAAATATTATAAATTCTCCAAATCTTATAAAATACAAATAATAAAGGAGATAATGGAATAATAAAGTCAATATAAACTAATAAAGTTTTCCACATTTCCAAATAAAGCTAAAATTAGAAATTTGTCATTGTCATGAGACATCTATACAAAATATTAACTTAATTATTCTACGTATTTGCACTTCATGATGCCAGCAGGACCACCTCTGAATCCATACAATTTTGATAAGAGTGTCGTTGCAATAGCCAGCCTGCAATTTTGAGAAAGGAAAGAAGTAATAGATCAATGATGAAGTTTCATAAATATACAATTCATCAAATTTGGTCTTTACGTTAATTATACCTTTCAAAATGCTCCCCCTCAAATAAAAAACAAAATTAAGCTGTTCATTCATGGTTTATAAGAGAACAGAATGAAGTTTGAGTTCGAATATTTATTTACCTTTGCCTCGGGCCTCCACTCAAATGATCATAAGTTATCAGTAGATATAACTTATTCAGGCTAGCAATCAAGAACGCCCAAAATAGCTGAATTGACAAATATTATCTAAGTGCAATGAGGCCTTTTTAAATACAAGGTGTTTAGTAGCTAACTAATTTTAAAAAACTGGTTCTTAAGAAAACCATTTCAAAGTTGGTTTTTTCTAGTCCATATTTTTTCAATTCTCTCTCTTCCTTTTCATTCTCCCTCTCTCTACTAAGACTTAGTTGTTGGGACCACTCATTAATCCAATTCAATATGCATGCTAAGTTTCTTGGATTTTTATGAACTTAAAGATGGATCGGACAAGAACTAGTTTAAAATAATTTTAACAAAACTAAATTTTAGTTAAAAAACAAAAACTAGTTTAATACAAGGTGTTTGTCAACAAGGATCTCCGGAGGATCAACATTTGCTTTATCAGTATACTCCTGTGAAGCTGAATCTAGCACATGCTCTCAGGTCATGTTTCCGACATCTCAATAAGACAGAAGGTTCTTGCAGTCTTAGCAAACTCAACATACAAATCGTATATTATATTCCAAGTTCACATAATAGAAAGTAGTCAATAAAATAAAATCAGAATTTGCAAGGACATATATATAGAAATACAAAGTACTGAAGGAGGCCTTATAGACCTAGGAAAGAGGGGAGGGTAAGGGGACGGGGAACGATTGAACCCATGACATTAAACACACCATTGTAAACACCAAGGTTACATCTCATGTCATGAAATAGTTACGATTTGAAACAATTAATGACATTGATTCATTGGTGACACCAGATAATCGTAATAAAAACATTAGATATAGCTACAAGCCTACAATGGTAGCTTCATAAATATTACAAAATTAGGACATAACAAATAAATAACAGCAACTCTGGTTGTCTATGTACAAGACTCTACCAAAATATGTAAACAATAATCTGATAAAGATACTTAGCAAAACTGAAAGACCAAACCATATACAATATTCAAATTTAGACTGACCTGAACAATGAGATCCTTAATAAGGTTATATAGTATAAAAGGAAACTCATGCTTAAAAGAAGAAAAGAATGGCAGTAATATATGGGATACCGCTAGATATTCTCACCTCCTCACCCTCAGATTTTAGCTTTGGATCAATATTTAATCCAATTTCCTCCTTGTAGGCAGCAAGTAGCTGCTTTGTGCGTGCTTCTTTTTTTCTTCTTCTGTCTCTAGAACCTCTCCAGGACGTATAACTCTTCCACCACCAAACTGAAAATGCCAAAAAGTAAAAAACAGGGGTAAATGAGAAAGAAGAAAAATCATGAACAAGTAGACTAAGTTGGTTTATTTGGAAAATACAAAATACAATACTGTTTTTGAAATATTGCTAGGTCTGGGAAAGACACCCCATGTAGAAACTTTAGGCTTGTAAAATTCTGACTCATATTCCTTATCTATTCAGGTTTCGGAGCTGTTGCAGCATCAAACATGCTTGTGTCTCCAACAATAAGCTCCACCTCAGGTAAGTCACCATCAGAGAAAGAGTCTGAAATAGGAACAAGTCCAGGTGGCAATCCCCTAGTCATCTTCTTATCCGCAAATTCAAGCCCCACAAAATCAATCTTTGAAACCGATAATTCTCCCTTCTTACCAACACTATCTTTTTCTGAAGTCCTCTTACTCCCTCCCGGGGATCCTAAAAATGAATTCAGATACCCATTTTAGCACGAATTGCGTATTAAAAAACACATACCTTTTTCATTATATATTACTAAACAAACATAAATGCAAGTTCAAATTTGTAATCAGCTTAGACATTCAAGTGAAATCAAAGATATCAACTTACACCCCCTCAGACAAGACTCTTTTGTGTTTAGTTATCAACTTTTTTATTTAATATAATGGAAGTAGCAAGTGGCAAGAATCGAACTTTAGATAATGTTAGGGGCACTAATATCACATTTAATAAACTAAAGTCAATTGTTTTATATCCAATAACTGTTACCTTGAGTCGTTTCACTAACTGCAACCCCTTTATTCTGCTTGTATTTTTTTGCCTTCTCCATAGCAATCTTCACAGAGAGTGGCAAATCCTTTTGTCCTTCATATATAGTATATAAGTGATATGCTCTGCTAAAGAGGGATTATCAAAGTACCAAAGTTGTTATAAATTGGAATTAGACTTAGTAAACAAGAGATCTAATCACCATTACCCCATAGTATACCAATTTCAAAGTTGCAAGTTAGGATATATTTGAACTATACATTTTAGTTCAACCCACACTAGAGATATTATAAAGTTGATAAACAATGGGGCAAATACCAAAGGAGGTTGAATACTCATTTATAAACAGAGATTATGAAAAAGACTATTTATTTAAGTCCTACGAAATTGTTACATTGGTAGATAGGTTCTACTTGATGCAAATAAAATTTTACCATCAAAATACTAATCACAATATTTCTAAGCTCCAAAAAGTGCAAAACAGAAATCCCTTCACAATGAATATTCATAATTTTCCCAATCAATTTAACAATTTATAGTCCGAACTTAATGACAATTATCCAACCCAGTCATATAGAATGTCAAGATTCAAAATCCTGCCCATTCTAACTCATTATGGATTGGTTATTGTTGTGTTCATTGGCTCAAGTAACAACGAACATAAGAGTACCCCCAATAATGAGGGCATTTGCCTTAAATTCATACACGTTCTTATGAATTCACATTTCACAAGTTAGCAAGTCACTAAGCCCAACGTATTTGCAAGGTCAAGGAATAACTAAAGGAAATAAAACCCTTTCACCAAAAAGAAGAAGGAAAAAAGACCCATTAAATTTTAACAACAAACACCCTATGGCAACATTGCTTATTTTTAAAACTGTGAGTAAATTTATTTCTCAAAATTCCATGGTTCGTATATGTTAATATAGACCTCCTATGCTTTTTAACAAGATATAAACTAATTTAGATAATAATCTGTCTTCTATGTGAATGCATGATACTTTTAGTCAATTTCATTATACATTGGTGCACAATTAAATACTATCTAAGTCCTTGTCTCGGTGGATCAACGTGCTGGTTTACCTGGACAAATGTTATTGGATCATTAGGATATAATTAGGATCCAAGATAACTCATGGACCCTGTAAACTGATTACTGAGCTTCCAAGTCAATCAAGAAAATTGCTTTTAGGTGGGATCAAAACGCTAGTACAGAGGATTAGTTAATGACAAATTCTGTGAAAAATGGGCATTGTAATTGGAGCTACTCAAAGAAAATTTCCTTCACTTAGAAAAGTTTAAGCAAGTAGTTGAGTACTGCATTTGAACTCTAAAATTTCAAAAACAACATATCAGCATGTACAATAAGTCAAGTTGATATTGATTCCTGGTACTCCTTAATGTTGCATATTGGTTTTAAAAAAAACTTGCTCTTAAAGATACTAACGGGTTCTACTGATCCGGGTGCATTTAGATGATTAACTGTTCAACACACTAGAAACTTCAATCTGTGACAAGCTCTTTTTAACTTCTTTACAAGGAAAAGTAAATTTGCCTTTTTAACTGTTCATATCCTAATTGTGCATAAGCTGCATATTATTTCTCATCCTAACTAGTATTTCAGATCATATTTGAGACAAGTGACAGGAGATATATTATATTCTCATGTCATCGAACAAATTTTAGCTTCACAAGACTTCCGTATCTTCCTCAAAGAGCACATGAATAAAAACACATATTGGCCTTTTTCAAATGAAAACACTCACTGTACCAATCCAAGATATTAATTAATTGTTTAACTAAAGACATGAAATACCTTGTAGTTGCAATTCCTTTGTATCAGAGTTCTCCCCTTCCCCAACGCTGCTCAATTGGTTCTCCGACATTGCAGATAAAACTACCGAAAAATCCAGAAATAGGCAAATCTATTCTCAGATCAGAAGATAAGACAAAATTAGGAATATATAAATAAAAAAATAGAGACTAAATGAATTAACTAAATATAAGGAGTTAAAACTAAATACCAACGAAATTCATTGAATAACAGAAAATAATGTTTCGGAAACAAAATAAACACAGAAGTTTACCAGGTGACGGAGGAAAACGAGAAGGAGAAGAGAGAGGTGCGAAAAATTTAAACCTAGCTCAGATTTGATCATGAAATGCATTAATGTGAGCAATAGGGAAAGAGAGAACAAACTTTTAACGAACCTCAACTCATATTAGAAGAATCTAAATGACAAAAATGTGAGCTATAAGGAAAGAGAGAGCAAATTTTTAACGAACTTCAACTCAGATTAGAAGAATGGAGTGTGATTGTGACGAAGTGGATTTAGAAAGATTTTCAAATAGATGGAGCGATAAGTGACGAAACGTATTTGGGGAAATCGGTGGCAATGAATGAGAAACTTCTAGGGTTTTAGACATTTCTGAAGATTTAAATCCCATCTTGAGGTTTTTTCTACTTGGAATCTAAATTTATCATCTTGTTTTTATCTTTATAATTATAAAATTATATAAAATGATTAGATTGGTAGTAAGTTGGTAGTGAAAAATATTGATAGTCAAACACTCAAAATATCCTCCCTCCTAACAAAATCTAAAAAAGCAAGGGTGATAGTATCGCCGGTTACTTTTTTAATAGTAGTGGTTTTTGTTTACGTTACAACATGTATAATATGCAACATTACAAAATATAAAAAATAAAAATATGGAAAATAAATCAATATAACTTTATTTTAAATCCATCGAATGATTTTCGACATTGATATATAGTCATCGATCCTCAACGGATAATTTAATCGTGACGGTTTGTTAATCCCGTAATCTTTTGAATCGTTTTAGTCGTGACGGTTTGGCGATTCAAAAATATCATAAATTTATAACAAAAAAATAATAACGTAAAATCTATTTTTTTAAAAAAAGGATTAGCTGAGTTGAGACAGCTTGTTAATCCCATAATCTTTTGAATTATTTTAGCCGTGACGGCTTGGTGATTCAAAATTTATAATAAAAAATAATAACGTCAAACCTATTTTTAGAAGAATTAGCTGAGCTGAGACAGCTTGTTAATCCCATAACTTTTGAATCATTTTAGCCGTGACAGCTTGGTAGTTCAAAATTTCCTGCATAATATACAATAATAAAAATAAAAATTATTGAAATAAATATAAATCATCAAAGCCTAAACTTTCCAATAACTTTCTTTAAAATTACTTTCAAAAGTAAAATCAATTAACACACAAACATTTTCTACATAACGACGTCTTTGAATTCTTCACTGCACTGGAGGATACATCGAAGCGGAACCATTTTCGCCAAGCTAAAATAAAATTTTAATAATTTAGCCTTCTCATTTCTTAAATAATTATAATTATTTTTTTAATGGATAAAACAAATATTTTTAAAAGCTATTAACAATTCGCACAATTAATTTAATGTAGCCGTTTTAAAATGGATGTGTCAGGGGTGCAGTGGGATTTAGTTTTCACCCTTCTCTGCGCATAATTAGACTCCTGAACATTTGATCTATAATTTTAAGACCAGTTTGCAATAAAAGGTTTTCCAATTTTTTCACTCAAATAAAATTGGTGGCGACTCCATTGTTTTAATTATTTAAATTTTGGGTCGTTACAATGCTTATTATTTTTAATATTAACCGTTATTAATAGTATATATAAAATAATTATAACTCACAAAGTTAACAACACACATTCATAACATTATTATCATGTTAGATAATAATAATATGATACCCAGAGTTGTACCGAATAATCTAGGTGGTTCTTAATTTAAAAGATGAAGCTGCAACAAAACACACAATTTTAACGGAAAGAAGTAAAACCAACCAACTAACAATCACAGAACAAAATAACACATTTTCTTTGCTTGCTGAGTCATTCTTGTTGTACACATTGGCCTTCCCTCCTAGCTCCTAGTCTTCCACATCATACTAGGCTTTATAACCTTTGTCCTTTGCTTTGCCAAATAATTACAATCATATCTTCACTGCATTTCCTTGCATGCTTTCCTTCCAATATAATAATAAAATAGTACAAGCATATGTGTGTGCGCTCATCTAAACTTTTTAAATTTTGTTTATTCTTTTATGATTTTAGATAATTTTGTTATATATATATATATATATATATATATATATATATATATATATATAGGGGTAAACATTTCTCAAGCAGCTTGAGATAAGTTTATCTCCAACTAACCCCAAAACTACGTCGTTTTGATTAATAAAGGGTGTTTATGTAATTTTAGGTGAATTAACGAAGGGTGTTTCAGTAAAATGTATATGATATAAAAGTAAATAAAATTACAAAAACACACTTCATTAATTCACCTAAAATTACATAAACACCCTTCATTAATCAAAATGACGTAGTTTTGGAGTTAGCTGGAGATAAACTTATCTCAAGCTGCTTGAGAAATATTTTTCTCATATATATATATATATATATATATATATAATATATAATATATATATATAAGAATCATGTACTGTTTATTTCTGCAATTTATTTTTAATTATTTATTTTCAGAAATACATAATTAAAAAATAATAATATTATAACTATATATTTTTGAAAAAATATATAACAAAATATCCAATACACCCTGTATATACACCAGCATCTCCGGGGCAAGATAGTTTTTTAGAAAATTCAAAGGAACCGAAGTAGATACTTGAGAATCTTAAAGGATATTCCTGTTATAAGCTTGACTAGCTACTGTAATACTTGGCACTCATAATAATACTATTTCATGTCATCTTCATAATTGAGTTTTGGAGTTGAAGAACAATGAAGGCCATTGGGAGAAGGACGAAGATGTACTCAAAGCAATAGAGAATGCATTCTATATGTAGTTGTTCACTGAGGACTTAGTTTCAAAACCCCGGTACATTGCACGAAATTCATGGCCTTCCATTCACCAGTACGAGATGGAAAGGTTTCTACCCAGATTCACAGCTGCGCAGGTTGAGAAGGCTATGTTGAGCATCCACCCCTTTCAAGTGGCAGGTGAGGATGTCTTTCCGACGTTTACTCATCCGCCGTAGGATATTAGGCAAATTAATCATACATTGTTTGTGATTATCCCTAAATGAGAGAAACCAAAGCATGTATCCCAATTCCACCCTATTTCTCTTTGTAATGTTTTGTACAAAACTATTAGAAAATGTATTGTCCATCACCTGAAAAATTTATCTGAGCAATTGATATCTCCCTTCCAAGTTAGTTTTGTTGTCAAGCGACACGTTAAGGACAACATTATAATTGCTCAAGAAATGATTCATCCAATGGAAAAGAAGAGGGGTAAGAGAGGATTAATGGCAGTAAAATTTGACTTGAAGAAGGCCTATGATAGTTTAAGTTGGAACTTTATTAAGTTGGTTCTCGAAAAGGTAGGATTGCCTGATCCTTTGACTCATTTAGTTATGCAGTGTGTAAAGTCCTTATCATTCTGGGTGCTTTTGGAATGGAGCGCAAATGTCTGTATTCACTTGGGTCGTGGCATCAGGCAAGGTGAATCCATGTTGTCTTATTTATCTGGGAAAGTTACTCTTGCTAGATCAATTATTCCTAACTACATTGTGCAGAATCACATTATCTTAGTATTAGTTATTTAGTTTGTGACAAGATTGAAAGACTTTAGCAAAAATCCATACAGTGGAAATGGATAAAATCAAACACATCTATCTCTTCTCCTAACATTAAATTGGTTCCCTTTAAATCACTGATATAATTACCCACGCTAATAAATTGAGAAAATAGTATTTTTCCATGCTTAAGAGAAATTAATTAGCTAAGAAATCTGATTAATAAGATGAAATCATTTTTTAGATAAAAGAAATATTTTTAGTAATTTTCGGTAAAACATATTAATTTTACAGTTACTAGAAATTTTAAATGAGATAAAGAGAAAATATCTCATGAGTTTAGTAAATTTATGGGTTGAGTTAACATACACACTTTTGAGTAAAAAATTGAGTCATGGCTAGAAATGAGTAAGAAAATAAAGGTATTTTGGGTTAGCGAAAATATGATGCCCACTTAAATGACTTTAGTGAGTAAAAATGAGTAAGAAAGAGACTCAAAAATCAGACCCGATCATTTTTCTTCTCCATCAAATCGTCAACATCCATTGAAGAATAGGGAGAAAACTTTATAATTTCGTATCTTGAGCTATAGACCACCAAATTAGAAGATTCCAAAGCCAAACTTGTGAGAAATTTCGAGAAGAACACATTGTTCACTATGGACATAGATCTCCTCCTCCAAAGATTTCGGGTTTCTTGGGAAAACTTGGAATTTGAGGGAGTTTGAGTCCACGGGAACTTGAAGTGAGCTTTCCCCTCCTTTTGTGAGTTCATTGTGATAAGGAATTGCCTATCTTTTCTTATTTCCATGAAATTTTAAGAATTCTAGGTTTTCATGAATAGTGAGAGAGTGTTTAGAATGTGTGTACATTATTGGTTTAACCCTTTATTTATAAATGGGTTACCTAGCAGGTAGAGGTGGCAATATGGGTTGAACCCGAAAGGTCAACCCGCCAAAACGGGACGGGTTGGGTTACATATTTCAACCCACCAACCCGCCCCGTTGGGTTGTGGGTCAAAACGGATTGGCGGCATGTCGGGGCGGGATAGCCCGCAGGGTCAATTTTTTTTTTTTTTTTTACTATTATGTAGTTTTTTATTTGTTTTTAAACTTTTGTGATATCTAATTTTTTATAATCTAAGTACTCTCTAGAAAAAATATAGAAGAAAACTTTATTTATGACAAAAATAATTTATGTATGGAGATAAAAATAAGTTTGTAAAGAATATCTAACTAAATATTAGCATACCTTTAAACTTAAGATTGGAAAAAAACTAAGGGGAATGTGATATAAAAATAATTAATATTATAATATTTATAAAATGTTATTTATTTTTTATTTTTAACTATTTTTTATTTTTAATTATTTTTTATTTTTTAAACGGGTTGACCGACCAACCCACCATAAAACGGGGTGGGTTGGGGTTTTCAACCCAAATTCAAGTGGCGGGGCGGGGCGGACCAATCCACTTTTGGTGGGTTGGTGGCGGGGCGGGTCAATCCGTTTTGCCACATCTACTAGTAGGAGTGAATTTTGGGAATTCTTAGGATTATTGGGGTCTAATTCTTGATTCATTATTACCGTATTAGGATTAGTATAATTAAAGAATCTTTCCTTAATTTTCCTCTTAATCGTTAGTTTTTTTTGGACTTTCTAAAATATGGGCATGGTCCATAACAGATATAGCAGTGCTGAAAATTGTTTCATATTTTATTAGATACAGCTTTCTCGTGTCTTTTTCTAACATAGATTACATCATGTAAAGAATTTTAATCATTCATTAATATCTCAATAATAATAATTTCAATGACAAAACTAGTAAAACGGAGAAGAGGAAATAGAGTTTAATTGTTAGCCATTGACCTATCAATAAATGAGTGAAATTTTTCACATAATTTGATGATGCTAAAAAGAGATATGAGAAAATTCATTTCACATGTGAAGAGACGTTGCAATTACAAAATAGTATAACACAAATGACTGAGTTAGATAATATTTTTTGGGAAATACATTTGTCATGTCACATGACAAAAAAATAGTGATCATGTACATATAAAAAGACAAGTAAAATTCATTGAATAATGTGAATCCATCAACTCATTTTTTTAATATTATATAATTTGTTCTCTTCTTGACATAACTATTATTCACTTGTCATCATGTAACATGACAAATGCATTTCCTTTATTTTTTTAATGTTATTAACTGTATGACGTCCAAAACACAATTTAAAAAAAAAAAAAAATCTAATGGTTCTTATGCTTATACATATATAAAAGGGAATAACATTTGTCATTTTAAAGGATATAAGTTTATATCCTTTTATATCCTACACACGTTGATTTGTGGGGCCCGCAGCAAAAAAAAAACTCTGGCATGCAAAACGAATCTCTATAACATAACACAATCACTTTTCCTACAACATAACTCTTATAAAACCCTTTCTATAATATGATAAACAATAAATCCTTAAAAAAATTGTAATATGACAAGATATTATAACCTATCTTAGAATGTATCAAAATTTGCACTATTTTTTAAATTATTTATATGTTTAATGTCTCTCATGTTATAGAGATAATTTTATCTACTACGCACATGAAAATATGTGAGACCTATGAATCTATGGATTCCATATACTTTTATATATGTGTAGGAGATAATTTTATCTCTTGAAACGTCAAACCAATTATTTAATGTACCAAACTTATTGTAATCTCTTATTTTCTCAGCAAATACACGATTCTTTAAACTTTTAAACTTTAAAAAAGAAGAAAAGCCTTCAATTATTACATTGATTCTCTTTCTAAGAAGGAACTTCTCTTCCGGAGATAATAATGCAAAAATTAAAGTTTACACGATTTCAGCCGTGTGAAAACAAACAAATTATACTATAATTTTGAAGAAGACTGTGACACTTTATGACTTGACTTGGGTTGACTTGACTGTGTCTCACCCCCTACCATTATAAATCTTGCTCAATCTGAAGCATTTTTTTCATCACCACTTCATTTGTAGTTGAAAAGCCATCACCTGATATTCAAACTCAGCTTAAACCTCTTTGCCTTCCTTTGCAATTGTTACAAACTATTCTTGCTTACCTCTCAATATTCAACAATAACAATAATAATGATGAAGGTCAGAACTAGACTCTCATGTGGTGAAACCCATTTCTTGAGTTTCCTCCTAATTTTACTCTGTTTCCATGCATAGTTGATATTGTTGTATTTTTATTTTTATTTTTATTTTTTTGGTAAGCTGTTGTATTTTTTTTTTTTAACATTTCAGTGTTCAAATTTCAATAAGGACTTGTATTTGACTATTTCCTTTCATATTTTAGACTTTGAAGTAATTGTTGGGTCTTAAGTCTAAACTGCTCTTAATTGATTTGTTCTGTAACAGAAAGTAGTGTTGAAGGTGGACTTCTACGACGATAGAATCAAGCAAAAAGCCATGAAGACAACATCTGGCCTTTCAGGTATTGAATTTCAATCAGATTTTGTTATGGTTTATGCAAGTTAAAACCCAAACACCAACCACAATTTTCAAGTTAAATCCATTCTTAACAAATGTAATCACCATTTACACTTAAATTCCTAACCAGTATTACATTGCAGTCCACCAACCTAACACAAAATCCAAAAAAAAATAAAAAAATATCTTTAAATAATAAGGTCAGTTTGGTTTCAAGAAACAAATCTCATACCATATACATAGTGTGAAAGAACCTTGAGATACACCACCCAAAAGCTAGCTTAAAGGGTGGGAGTGCCCAAGGACTTATAAACTCCACATTAGTTGCCTATACAACCAATGTGAGACTATATATCTCAACACGCCCCTCACACGAGAGCCCACTGGGCTTGAAGGGTGGACAACATACGCCCACCTACATTTGGAAATTCCGGTATAAAGAAAGTGGGAGGAGGTGAGCTTTCGAGCGCTCTGATATCATGTCAAAGAACCTTGGGATACAACACTCCATGAGCTACCTCAAAGAGTGGGAGTGCCCAAGGCCTTATAAACTCCACATTAGTTGTCCATACAACCAATGTGGGACTATATATCTCAACAAATAGCATCAAGGATTCAATGTTTTTTTAAGTGAAATTGTATTTGTAATAATTTTGCGGGGGTTAAATCAGTTTCTGTGGATACGAAAGATAAGAAATTTATTTTATCTGGGGACATTGATCCTGTACGTGCAGTGTCCAAGCTAAGAAAGTGTTGTCACACAGAAATAGTTTCAGTAGGACCTGCAAATGAGGAGAAGGACCCAACAAATGTACCTGTTCCTCTCGAGCTTTATTATCATATGACAACACCACAATATGGTCAAAATTACTATGTTAGAAGTGTAGAAGAGAATCCCAATGCTTGTGTCATATGCTAAATTTCATAATATAGAAAGTTGGGATTAATGTTTCTCCTATGGAGATAATTTTAGTGTTTAGGGTTTTGTTTGATAAAATACATTGTGTTTTTTTTCCGGTTAGTTTGGTTTTTATTTTTCATGATCTAGAATGAGGGCTAAAGTGTGTCCAAGAAAGTAATATGTTGTATAAGAATTGGGGGTCAAATGTTTGATCAGACTTTTTTGTCATTAAGCAAAATGTATGCAAGATTTGAGTGAGGAATCTTCTGTTCATTTTTCTTTCCATAATTAGAAATTTAGAACCATCGCTAATATATTTGTCTATTTATCTATAATTTAGATAAAATATAAAATTTCTTCCACTTAAATTAGGGATAGGAATGTGTGAAGGTTATCTTAGGCTCTTGCAACTAACTGCAAAGAAACTTTTTCAATTGAACTAGCTAGTACTTTCCTTTGAGTTCTGATTCTGTACCGTATCATCTTGCTAAATTTGCTTCTTCTCCACCTAGTAGTTTTTCCTTTTTTCTAACTTAAGTTTAGATTATAAGTTTTTTTTTTTAATTTCACTACCTGACGTGAATCGGCAAGTGTACCGAATCGCGCAAGTAATAAAATGATAAGTAAAGTTCGTATCCACAGAGAGTGTGTCTAAATCAATTAAACTATTCTTTTTAAGATTAAATATTCCAAGAGGTTTTTGACACGAATGTCAGGATTGTGTGGGAATTTGATTTGTAAAATAAAAGACGTGTTTTTGTTCTTTTCGAATATTTAAGAATCCAACAAAACAAGGGTTTGAAATTTATGAGAAAAACGCTGTAGTTAGAGAACACTCACCGATGATCCCCACCTTTTACTCTGGATTAAGTTAAATATTAATATATATATCGTGAAATTAGATAATTATCAGATAAACGTATCAGTAGTTTAATTCTCAATCCCTTGAAGAATTAACCCTTTAATCTCATATAGAACCCTAATTCCTTGAGGTGCCCTATATGAGATCAAGCATAAAGATCGATAATTAAAACATCTACAATATGAATCATGTCTATCCCTAGATCATGTTCATACCGTCGTTCTATTCCCTTTCTGGATTAAAGACCGCAGATTCCTCTTGTTGGCCCTAATCCTTAGATTTATTATCAATTACTAGATTGATCGGATCTAATAACAACAATAACAATACGATCAGAATAGAACGAAATTCAAAGGATAAATATATCAATAAAAACTCAATCCATTGTATCAGGGGTTCACAAGGGTTCGTGACCCTAATCACAACAAAGAGGTTCTAGCCAACCATTATCATGGCTAAAATCCAATATTCAAATAAAACATCCAACTACAAGAACTACAGAAAGGTAGAAGAAGAGATACCTCTCCCAATCTCCAGAGCTTTCGCCTCCAAATGACCTAGAATTTGTCCAGAATGAAAAGTGAGTCTTTAGGGTTGCCTTGTGCCCTTTTTATGCACCTCAGAATTCTCCTTTCCTCGCAACTGATAGCTGTCCATCTCAACCCTACGCTTGGAGCGCAGGATCCACGCTCTAAGCGTGGAGCTTCTGCCTCTTTTCTCCTTGTCTACGCTTCAAGCGTAGGGTTCTACGCTTGAAGCGTAGACTCACTGTCTGGGGTCCTTTTTCTCCTATAAACATGAAGAATTTGAGTGAGAGAGTGTCTGACAATTTTTATTCAATAATTTCACCACATATACACCTTTATACACAGTTTTAGATCTGATTTCATGCTTTTTTGATCTATAAAAGTATATATGCTGGGAGCATATCAAACAATTCCCAGATTTAGACATTGTTGTCCTCAGCAATAAACTGATTCAAACTTAGAAAAATGTACAGCAGTATTTCAGCACAATATCATCCAAACAATTGAAGAAATTACTATGTCATGCCTGACTGAATTACTGCAAGAATTTTTAACTATGCCCTTACTTCTCTGAAAAATAATGAATGTAGTCTGAACATCCCTCACCAAGACAAAATATATCACTCCCACTCCGGTGTTTTTAGGGTATCAGACATACACAACCATCACAGCCGTAACACTACCATAGGCTTGATCATATTCTCAAGATCCTTAAAATTGAAGGATTCAAACGCATGCATTAACTGATCAAAAGGACTTTCAATGGTTTTACTTTGGCCTGGCTAAAGGTAGGAATTTATATGGAAAGTGGCTTCAAACACTATGAGATTGAAAAACTGAAGACAACATAATTTATATAATTTCAACCCATCAGTTTTGCTCCACTAACTTGCCCACAGAATTTCGGGAAGTCAATTCCTATGTTGACCATTTTTATTCACAATGCTTCACCCGCATTTTTCTTTTTCCTTTTTCTGATTTTTTTCTGTTTCTTCCTCTCTTTCTTTTCCAATTTTCTTTTCCCCTTTTCAATTTGCTTAGTTTAGTGGAGCTTACCTTAGACATTCTCTTTTCTCTCTGAGAAGAATCAGCAATTCAATCTCACTTAAGGTAAGTTAACATGGATATAGGCTAAGCAACATTCCGGTAAATTATCAATGAACAGGCTTGGCTCAAGGGGATAACAATGGAAAAATCATTTATATAGGTGAGCTATATGGCCAGGGCTATCAAGAACAAACTGCCTTATCATATCAGTTAAAATGCATGCCTTGTAGAGAAACAAACCAAGTTCTAGAGTGTTACCACAGTGAAGCCTCTCAGAAGAAAAAAAATTACTGTATAGGCTCAAACCTCAAAGGCTATGATTTCAGACTAGATTCTCAAAAAGATATCAGGCATATCATGTATTCTAGCACACAATTCAGACAGACGAACAATCATAAAATCTACTCATGCCAAGTGATATCATGCCAAAATTTTCAAAACTTAATGTACTTCCTAAGATGAACTCAATCATTTGTTAGGAAAGCAACACCTAGATCTGAGATTATCAACAGGCATATTCCAAACAACAGGCATATTCCAAAAAAATTTGCTGAATTTTTAAAGTCATAACCAAGACAGATATTAAAAAATGAAAACGTAAATTGGTTCGAATATCTCCCCTGAAATGAAGTGTGGTTCCACAATTGCAGCTATAGTGCATGATCAGGTGGGCAAGGCTAACCACCATTCCCAGATTTTAGAAATTGCTGTCCCCAGCAATAACTAAATATAATCAATTAAGAACAGCTGCGCAATTGAAACACACATCATTAACAATATTGTATCAGCAAAACAGTGAAAAATACCCTTAGATGTTCATATCCAAAAAGTAGCATTGACCCTAACAAAATCCTATTGGTCATTTAAAAACAAAATTAAAAATTAAAATTAACAAAAGTCTGAGAGAAAAATAAAAAACATCCAGTGATCACTCCTCCATGGTGTACTGCTGGAAGGAACTAGGAGGATCTGCTGGATCAATCCCCATCTTCAGGCACATGGCCTTCATCATAGCATGCATTTCCAGTATGATGGGAGAGTCCTCATAGAGTGGCTGGCGAGCAGAGGATGATGCTGCAGATGTCTGGGGTGCTGGAGGTGCCTGAGGTACTGACGGATCCTGTGGGTCTGGAGGAGGTATAGGATTGCCTTGGCTGTTTAGAAGCCATGCTGCATGTTTCTCTGATTCCTTGTAATAACCTCCCAAAGCAGTCTTTGTCATAGGCTTTTCAGCCTTCACATCCAATGGCTCAGAAGCGGGAATTTCAACCCCAGCTCGAATACATAGATGAGAGATCAAGGAGCTGTGAGCCAGCAGACTATTGTCCTTGCTTTGAGTGATCAGATGGACAATTCTGTCAGAGAGAATAGCAGCCATGTTCAGATTTCTGTCCCCCATCAGCACGTAGTATAAGACAGCCCTCTCGACATTGACATCACTTTTGTTTGTAGAGGGAATGACCGTAGCATTCACAAAAGTATGCCAACTGATAGCCTCACCAGTAAGGCAGAGTCTAGTGAATTTTTCGGGTACATTGGTGAGACCCTGTCTAAATTTCCATTCAGAGAATGGACTGGTTATCCTCTCCCGGATCTCATCAGCAATGAGAGGCATCTCTTCCCGATAATATCCTTCCGAAGGCTGCATCATATTGAAGAGTCGGACAAATTCACACTCAGCAGTAGGGTCGTATGATGTTTGCAGGAATTCTTCAATTGTTTCAGCATCAAAGGGTACTTCCTTCCCCCTCACCCAGCTCTTTCGGGTGGCATTGACAGTTGCCTTATCAGCATTGGCTAAGAATTCTCTGAGGATTCGCCCAGAACTGTCCTGTGGGAAGGTCACCAGTGTCCTCCATCGTCTCCTTTGGACAACTGAATAAATATCATCAAAAAGCAGGAGATTTCCCAAATCAAACCCCCTCTCTTTAATCACATTTTTATTCTGCAGCTTGGTTTCATAAAAGTCTTGCTTTTCAGCAGACAAAAAACCTTCTGGAGTCAAAGTTGGTGCGGGGTCTTTTAGTAACAGATGACCCTTCTGTACCCTTTTTCATCCTTTTTTCCTGAAAATCAGAAAAGTTCCCAATACATGGTGGCATAATAAATATTATCAGCAAAAAGATCAGTTCATTTTTTTATGACAACATTCAGCTTAATTCCCAGATTTAATCTCAACCATCTACTCATATCAACAGTCCCAACCCCCATTAATCATGCGAATCAACAATTGCATCAAAACATTACATGACTAACACCAGCATTACATGACTAACCCCCATCTATACAAAAATAGCAATGCATATTTTCAGCAAAAGTTAAACAGCATATTACCAGCACTCACTCCGAATGTGAACAAACATCTACCACATGCAATCAATTTAAAATATTGAGATCATACTTCTCCTACACTTGCAACCACCATCGAGTAATGAGAAAAGAGATAATGGATGGTTACCTTGTCTCCAGCCATTTGATCGAAAATTTATGCAGTAAATTTTGTCCCAAATTCAACCCAATTAAAAATCTTCCCAATGTCAATGAGCAATGTGAATGTGGAGAAGATGAACAGTGGTGGGAGATGGTGGTGCACGGTGGTTGTGTGGTGGTGTGAAGGTTGTGTGGTGGTGGGGAAGGAAAAAAATGAAAGGGAAAGAAGAAGGAGGGTGTGTGTGTGTGTGTGTGTGTGTGATGAAGGGAGTGGAAATGGTAGGAGAGGGTGGTTATGTATGGTGAAGAGGGAGGAGATGGTGGTGTGTGCGGCGCTGGGGGGGGGAAAGAAATAGGGTTTGCACTTAAACCCTGTTCTACGCTTGAAGCGTAGAGTTCTACGCTTGAAGCGTAGACATACTGTCCATGTCGTTCCATATTCCCATCTACGCTTCAAGCGTAGGGTCCTACGCTTGAAGCGTAGACCCTCTGCCTCTGACCTTCCGAATTCCAATCCCACGCTTCAAGCGTAGGGTTCTACGCTTGAGGCGTAGGACTACTGCCCTCTTGAATTTCCTGCGCTGACAGCGTAGGTTCCTACGCTTGGAGCGCTCAGCCTCTGCTTACTCACCTTTTCTACGCTCGAAGCGTAGGGTTCTACGCTTGGAGCGTAGACCCACTGTTGTTTTTTTCCTGCTCTACGCTTGAAGCGTAGAGTTCTACGCTTCAAGCGTAGACTCACTGGATTTTTCTCTTTTCTTCTCCAACTTTTTAATTTTTTCTGGGTACCTAAAACTAAATAATGAAAAACAAGATAAAAAATAAAAGGATAGAAATGCTGGGTTGCCTCCCAACTAGCGCGTGTTTAACGTCCCGAGCCTGACGGTTACCTCATTTAAATTGCAATGGATTTAAGGCGCAAGGTGTAACAGCCCGTGTTAACCCGGATTGTTAACACACTATCGTATTAAGCCACGCTTAATTAAAATGCGGAATAACTTTTTTTCTTTAATTCAATTATGACGTCATTAACTTAACCAACTTGATTACGTAATCATTTTCATAAAAATACTGCCTGTATGTAAATTGCAAGACATCTAACTGGAATACCTCATATATAAATAATAGGTGAGTATCTAAAGCCACAGGTCTACACAAGTAGCCTGGGTCAAAATCCTGATACTTTAATTACAACATTAATTTAATAAGACGATAACAATCATGTGGCATGGACAAACCCCATGCTCACCAAATAAGGCAACAATGCCCACAAATAGTCTCAACATAAACTTAACATAAATAAAGCAGAAAACATAACAGCAGTCAAATAAACAGCAATCCACAACCAGCACGTCAGCATAATTATCAGCTCAGCTCTGGCCTCCTGCCACCTGAGCCCTCAACATTACCTGATCCTGAAATAAGCGTCCCCAAACGTGGGGTGAGATCTCTAACAAGAAATCTCAGTAAGACAAGGGGTCCTCAAGGAGTCTCCACCCCAAGCTCACTTACATGTGTAATATAAGTTCAAAAACAGTATTACAGTATAAGTTCTAAAATCATGCGATGCAGCAATTAATCATGTCATGTGTGCTTTCAAATCTACTGGCCAGAGAAATGTAGGAATACGTCTATGCCTACATGAGTACATGGATACTACCTGCACCTCACCCACATGCTTCTCCATCTTGTATGTACTACATACTCAGGATTGCTGTCTAGGTGGACACCACATGCATATCATAATAGCTCATTACATATAAACAGCTCAACAGCATTTCCAAAATAATCAAAGCATGTAACACAGCATGCATAACTTAAACCCATGATCATAGTTGGTATAACTTACCAAAGCTCAAAACAGAGGCAAGTTGTGCTCTTGGAGCTCTCCCAAGGTTCCTCAAACTCAGCCTAAGTAGGAGCACGAAAATGGCACTTCAAGGTGGGTTCTTGCACCACAAGAAGGCACTTTGAAGCTCACAATGACTACCACAAAGTAGCCATTACTAAAGCTCCAAACTCATGCTCACTAACTACCCCTCAACTCAGAATGATAGCCACAATGCAGCCCCAAGGTTTACTCTCACCTTCACAAGTGTTTAAACAAGCATGAAAGGTGATAACTTGGCTAAAGAATTAAGAAGGAAGAAGAAGAAGAAGAAGAAGAAGAAGAAGGGTGGCAGCAGCAGCCACTATTCACGTAGGAAATGTATGGCCTAGGGTTTTGTGCCCACTAATGGGTCTATTTATAGGCCCAAGCCACTAACCGCGCAGTATTAGCCTTAATAGCAAAGTAAAAGATATTGATCCCAAACTTTGGAATCTAGACCTACGCATTTTTCTAAGATTTTTCATATTTTTATTTTATTTTTCGGAGCACCTTTCCGGTACGCGCTTTTCCATAGCCAGTATCAGTTCTGACATCAGATTACGTTATTTTGACTTGAAACTTGTTTTACAAGTCCTACATAATATTCTAGTAATTATCATGCATTCGTTATAATTTTCCGGGATACTTTTCCGGTACGCATTTATACCGAGTAGCAGAATCGTTATCTGCGCTTTTCTTCCGAAAAGCGACTTTCAGCATTTTTACTCACTCAATATAATTATCTAAGCCCATTAATAATTATTAGGGTCAATTATGGAATTATTTCCTAATTATCATAATTAATTCACTAATTACCTTAATTAGCGGTGCGGGTTCTTACATTCACCCCACCTTTTTAAGGATTTTGTCCTCAAAATCAGAAACATACCTGTCTCGAAAGTCGGGATACTGTCGGAGAAGCTCATCCTCTCGCTCCCAGGTACACTCCTCAGGAGTTCTTCCTGACCATTGTACTTTGACCATCGGAATGATCTTGCTCCTGAGCTGTTTCTCGCCTCGATCGAGAATCTTGAGTGGTCCGACGGGAGTCTTTAGGTTCTCCCGAACCTCCACATCATCCGGCTGTACCACGTGCGAAGGATCTGCTATGTACTTCCGAAGCTGAGACACGTGAAACACGTCGTGGATGTTGGCTAGGTTCGGAGGTAAGTCGAGTCGATAGGCAACTGGTCCTACTCTACCAAGGATCTGGTAGGGCCCTATGAATCGCAGGCTCAACTTCCTCACGCCGAGTGCCCGTCCAACACCGGTGACAGGTGAAAGTTTCACAAACACGTGCTCACCCTCACTGAACTCTAGTGGTCGATGCTTGACATCATAGTAGCTCTTCTGACGATTCTGCGCCTGCTTCAACTTTTCCCTGATCATCTGGATCTGTAGGGTAGTATCTTGGACAAAGTCCAAGCCGAAAAGCTCTTTATCTCCAACCTCAGACCAGCAGGTAGGAGTCCGACACCTCCTACCGTACAGCGCCTCGTAGGGTGCCATGCCCAGACTAGCATGAAAACTGTTGTTGTACGAGAATTCAAACAACGGAAGGTACCTATCCCATGCAGAACCCTGCTCCAACGTGCAAGCTCTCAACATGTCCTCCAATGTCTGGATGGTCCGCTCAGTCTGTCCGTCAGTCTGAGGGTGATAGGCGGTACTCAATCTCAACTGCGTACCAAAAGCCTCCTGCAGCGCCTCCCAGAACCGAGATGTGAACTTCGGGTCCCTATCACTGATGACTCTCGGGCACCCCGTGAAGCCTTACGATCTCGCGGACATATAGCTTGGCTAACTGCTCTGTAGTGAAGCTCACCTTCACTGGAAGAAAATGGGCAGACTTGGTCAATCTGTCCACAATGACCCAGATAGAGTCACAACCAGCCTGAGTTTTAGGCAATCCCACCACGAAGTCCATGGAAATACTTTCCCACTTCCACTGTGGAATCTCCAGAGGTTGAAGTTTACCAGACGGTTTCTGGTGCTCAATCTTTACTTTCTGGCAAATCAGACACTTGGACACGTAGACCGCTATGTCCTTCTTCATGCCCGGCCACCAAAAAATTCTCTTTAAGTCCTGGTACATTTTTGTGGCACCAGGGTGAATAGTAAACCGTCCCTTATGAGCCTCTGTCATCACCTCTTCGGTCAATGGCCCTCGAGGAATCACAATCCTCTTCTGAAACAGCAGCAATTCGTCATCGTTCCAAGACACACCGTCCTGGTTCTTCACATAATCGAGGCACTCTCTTTGCACTTGCGCCTCTTTGATCTTTTCTATCAGCTCATTAATCACTTCCGCTGTTTCCATCTCAAGCAGTGCACCCCCAAACAAGGAGTTCACTCTCAAGTCTCTGAACTTCTCGATCACCTCGTAGTCGTTCATCATTAAGCTGGATAAGCTCACGGATTTCCGACTCAAAGCATCGGCTACCACATTGGCCTTGCCAGGATGATACCTCAACTCAAAGTCGTAGTCCTTCAAGAACTCCGTCCATCTACGCTGTCTCATGTTCAACTCCTTCTGGTCAAACAGATATTTCAGGCTCTTGTGATCACTGAATACAGCAAACTTCATGCCAAACAGGTAATGCCTCCAAATCTTGAAAGCAAAAACAATGGCTGCCAACTCCAAGTCGTGAGTCGGGTAGTTCTCCTCATGAGGTTTCAACTGTCTTGAAGCGTAAGCAACCGCTTTCCCTTTCTGCATCAGCACACAGCCAAGTCCTTTACCAGAGGCATCGCAGTACAACTCGAATTGCTCCGCAGGATCAGGAAGAACTAACACTGGAGCAGTAGTCAGTCTCTCCTTTAACTCCTGGAAACACTCCTCACACTCATGTGTCCACACGAATGGAGTCTCCTTTCGGGTAAGGCGAGTCATCGGTAGCACCATCTTGGAGAATCCTTCTATGAACCTCCGATAGTACCCGGCCAAACCCAAGAAGCTTCTCACTTCTGTAACCGTCTTGGGCCTCTCCCAATCCATCATGGCCTCAATCTTGTTAGGATCAACTACAACTCCATTAGCAGAAATCACATGACCCAGAAATTTCACCGCCTTGAGCCAAAACTCGCATTTTGACGGCTTCGCATAGAGCTTCTTCTCTTTTAGCACTTGTAACACAATCTTCAAGTGCTCGGTATGCTCCTCCTCCGTCTTGGAGTAGATCAAGATGTCGTCAATGAAGACGATCACAAACTGATCCAGGTACGGCTGGAAGATTCTGTTCATGTAGTCCATGAACACTGCGGGTGCATTGGTGAGTCCAAACGGGATCACCAAGTACTCGTAGTGCCCGTACCTCGAGCGAAATGCTGTCTTTGGGACATCCTCCGGCTTTACCCGTACTGATGATAACCGGACCGGAGATCAATCTTGGAATACACACAAGCACCCCTGAGCTGATCCAGCAAATCATCAATGCGTGGAAGAGGATACTTGTTCTTGATTGTCACCTTGTTCAACTGTCTGTAGTCGGTGCACAACCGCATGGTCCCATCTTTCTTTTTCACAAATATGACCGGTGCTCCCCAGGGAGACACACTCGGCCGAATAAAATCTTTTGCTGAAAGCTCCTCGATATGCTTCTTCAGCTCCGCCAACTCTGGTGGCGACATCCGGTATGGAGCCAACGAGATAGGCCCCACACCAGGCAATAAATCTATGGAGAACTCTATCTCCCTCTGCGGTGGAAACTCAGGAATCTCCTCAGGAAACACCTCGAGGAATTCCCTCACCACAGGAATGCCAGTGAGATCCTCCTGTGTCCCACTCACCAAACCTCCCAACATGACATAGCCAAATGCCCCTGCTCTCAAGGCCCTCCTCGCCTGCAGGACTGAAATGAACGGTGAGGAACTGGCTGTGGACCCACCCGGAGACATCACCACTTTCTTGGCACAACAGTCAATCATTGCACAGTTTCTGGACAACCAATCCATGCCCAAAATAAATTGAAGGTTGGCCATCGGCAATCCTATCAGATCTACCAAGAAGTCACGGCCATCCCACTGAAACGCTACATCGCGATGAACAGTGGAGGTCAAACATTTTTCTCCGGTGGCGGTGGTCACCCGCATCGGTGGAGAAAGCACATCACTGGGCAACTCAAGCCCCACAGCAATAGGGGTAGCAACAAAAGAGTGTGTTGCCCCGGAATCAAACAAAACATCAATAGTTGATCCACCAATGGTAACAGTACCTCTGACCAGGTTCGGAGCTCTGTCCGACTGCTGACGATCAAGCGTGTAGACTCGTCCGGTAGTAGGTGGCACGGCTGGTGCCCCAGTAGGAACCATCTGCAACGGCACAGCCTGTACTGCAGCAACTCTCGCCGTCGGGCAATCTCTAGAGTAGTGGCCCTCCTTGCCACACTGGAAGCATATCAGCTGACCGGTAAAACACGGCCCGAAATGTGACTTCCCACATCCCGAACATCTGGGAGCAGGAGGTCTAGCGGCGTTCCCCGGAGCAGCAGTCTTTCTGAACTGATTCGGCGCTTGCTTAGCCGCCAACGGTGGTTTGCCCTTGCCCTTGTTGGCAAAGTTCTTGTTCTTCCAGGGAGTAGAACCACCAGCGCTCTGCGGCACCTCAATCTTGGCCCTCTTGACCTGACTCGCCCGACAGTAGTCCTCGATGTCGCGGCACTGCTGCACCAACGCTCCGAAGTCTCTCGAAGCAGAACCGGCGAGATGTCCAGCAATATCCTCATTTAGTCCCCTCCGGAACTTGGCCGCCAGAAAAATAGGAGTCGGTCTCGCCATGCGGAAATGAGAGAACTTGACCAGCTCATTAAACTTGGCCAGGTACTCGTCAACAGACAACGAGCCCTGTACCAACCGGTCAAACTCCCCCTGCTTCCTCTCCTGTGAGTCATAAGGGAAGTACTGACCCAGGAAGATCTCCTCGAAGAATGGCCACGTCATCACATGACCCTGCATCTCGTAGACCTGAGATAGGTTGGTCCACCACTCATGGGCCTCGCCCTCCAGCATGTACGTGGCGAACAGCAGCTTCTGCGGATCGGTGCATTGCATGATCCGGAAAATTTTGTCCAGCGCCTGTAGCCATCTGGCAGCAGCAATGGGATCATAAGATCCGTCGAAAGAAGGTGGCTTATGCTTACGGAAAGCATTCAGCCGGCGATCGATTTCGTCACGATCCTCAGCAAATACGGGGATGGTCTGCATAGCCCCCAGCAATAGACTTAACTGAAGTCTCCAAGCAGATGTACATAACAA